>JBAGKK010343105.1:0-19244 GCA_037177015.1 Euceroptres primus
AGAACTATTCAAAAGGATGTCAGAACTCTAAAAAAAAATTCGAAATTTTGAAAGTGGGGGGCCAAGTTCACACGCATTTTTCTGAGATATTGACGGAGATATCAATTTTCCTTTTTGTTTATTTTCTTCAATAAATATTCATCTGATCGCAAATATGTTCAGAAAACTTTTATTGCTTTTGATCTGCTCTAACGAAATACATAAGCAATTTTTGAAAAATATTAAATGCAAAGGCAATAATCAGGAATTAATTAAATTTACGTAATTGCGAATATCTCGCAAACGCCTGAAATGCCAGTGACGTACCACACAGATTCGGAATCAGATCATCGTGCATCAGAATCATCAAAGAAACTGACTAGGCCTCGTCAATCCGACGGAAATGGGTATGGCGTCTGGACGTCTGGCGTCAAGGATCAAGATTTGGAAAAAGTTGAGGGACAGTTTCTCCAAGAATCATCTGGACGGCTTCTTTGATCCTGGTAATGTCAAGAGAATTCTCGAGGTTCCAGGAATCCACAGCTCATTTTCCTTTCTTCAGGACCCCTTTTTCCTCTCTGCTTCTCTTTCAGATTTTCAGATCCTCATATTGCTTAACTCCCTTCTGCGCTGTTTGCTATTACATCGTCGCTTCTCACGCCCATTCATGGGGATTCCACGTGAAGCTATAAGGAATAAACTATTCCCTTTGATCGAGTTTCACTTCCCTGAACTTTACCGTGTTTACAGAAAGTCAATAAATACTTTCTTCTTCGACTCTGACCTGACATCTACAATTCTACAAGATCTTCCTGAGAATTTTTCAAAGTAATTCAAGCTAAATCTTTAGTTTCAATTTCACTTTTCTCTTACGAAAATATATTGAAAACAATATTTTAAAAACGTGTTTTTCCCATTGCACTCTGTCAATTATCAAATCAATTATCAAATAATAGAAGATTTGGAAAAAATAATAATAGAAGATTTGGAAAGATGAATATACTAAAAGAGATTTTGCAAACTGCTAGTGGGGAGAATTGTTTATCGCTTGTATATAATTTGACAAGTAAGTACCCGAACAAGGGACTTGAGAATTGCAATTACAGGAGCTTCGTGGCGATGTTAGTGGTATTACTGTGCGGATATAATCGAGGCTAGAGCCCTGGACCAGCTCGAGCACGAAAGTCGTAAAGTGGCACAATGCAAGGGTGTAATATTCCATCCCCGGTGAATCGTATCGTTCCACCAAATCCTGGCAGGTACGTTATATGTAACGAACCATGGTTGCCCTTTAAGCTCGTTTCAAATTATATGACAATATAATGTCATACAACACGACACCTTATGACAAAATTCTGTGTTTATATCAGGGTTGCTACATATTTATAATTTTATAATTCCAATCTCTCACGCTCCGTTTTTACGTTTAAAGATAAGGATGTTTCAATTAATTAATGTTGAAGGGAATCGGACACTCGATAGAGAAGGTATATCTACTCGGAAATTGTGTGAAATTCCCCTGAGTGTAACTTCCTGTTGGGTTTTTTTTATGTGAAGCTGAAAATTTACTTGTATCGGCTTCTATTCGTGCGAATTTTGCACAAATACAATGCAAGTCACTTTATCGTACTTAAATGCACCGACTTCTCCCAGGTTTTACGACTTACGTGCTATGCGTCAGCTTCTACGTTAATGTTATATACGTAGTATTACGACCCTCGTAACTCCGTTCGAGCGTGTCGTTTCCACCGACCGAACTTTCGAACGACAGTTGCATCGAGTTGCACCTTGCTGGATAGCCCTGAAGTCTCGTCGTTAACGTTAGCAGCATCACAATAGCATCCTATACAGGACATCTTGAAATCTTATTTGTGCCTTTTCCATTAACAGAGATAGTGAAAAATACCAGAAAAAATTCTTGCATTCGAGAAAAAAATATCATTTAAAAAAACATCATATGGCCTGATCGGAATTAGTTCAATCAATTTGATATTAGATTGTTTTAATGGTGTTTATGCCTCAGTCAAAATTCATATGTCAAAAGGTTTTCATTTCTAATGGGCTATTTTCAATTTCTTGTATGTTTCAATCTTCTGAGGCTGAGCCAGGAAATGAAATTTTTTCAAGATAATAAATCTTTGCTCCGACTATAAGCTATAAGGCTATAAGCTTATAGTGGGAAGGTTACGATCTCGTTGTCCTGCGCTTGGGATGCTGTCTACCTATAAAGGCCAGGTTACTGATCTTTTCAACCCTCCCTGGTATACAGATCCACCCCCATGAATTGGAGGAGTCTGCGCGGAAATTCCGCTTCTATGTACCTCTTATCAAAATGCACTCCTGGTACGTTACCGCTCATTCCTTTTCTTCCTCAGATGCAAGTTTTGCAATTTTTTTTATATAAGCCTTTAGAAGTCTCTATGATCGTACATCGTTAAAGTCAATTGAAATCGAATTATGGAATCTAAACATCTCTTAAGATAATTTTCTTAAGAAGTCTCTCTTGTTAAGAAAATGATAAAAAGTAACATCAGAAAAGAAATATTTATATTAGAACTTATTTATACGCATTCCCCTCAAATCGCCATGCACGATATTATCCTTCAGTTTAATAATAATACTATGACTTTCTTTGTCAACATATTAAATATATGTCAATATACTTCTTTCATCCACATCTGTTTACTAAAAAATACTTGTTATATAAAAAGATAGTGTCATTCAATACTAAATCAGTCTTTTTCGGTATAATTTTAACGACACCCTCAACGAAATAAAGTCAACACCGATAAAGTAAATGAATTGATTTAATGAATCAATTTTAATAGTTGTCCCTGAATATTTTAAAACCTAATATCAATAAGAATAATAGACAATGAGTCTAAGACTTTTCTGAACGTAGCACGTGTCCTTTAAAAAGGATCGCGGTGGACGGGAAGGTGAGAATTCAGCGACCTCTGCGAGGTTTGTGATCCTGTGAATTCGGCGCGCGTTTTCTTGCCGTGGAGATATGCTTGGGGTGGTTCCAGGCTATCCCTGGGGAACTGGTTTGTCCTCTCAAGGCCACCGCATCCGGTCTCATGGCCGCCTGGTACGGAAGTCCCGGATTTTCGGGCAAATCGCAGTTTTTCTACCGGCCGGCCCGGCACCTTCGACCGAAACGACACCCACGTGGCCTTACCTGGATTTTCGACAGGTATGTCTCCCCCGGGAATAATGGTCTACTCTCGCAGACTCTCACCATAAATCCGGGTCGGGGAAGGTCACCCAGCCCCAGATCCGAGACCCCAGAGGCAACCCCAATATACTATACCACCTCGCTTTCCCATCGTTTCTCCCCTTCCTTCCGTGACCAGCAGCACGCCAAATCAGTTCCTAATTTGCTGCCTTTTCGCCCTCCACTATATTCTATTCTCCCGGACAGTTCCTATCAATGTCGCATTCCATGATTCGGAGTTCAGGTTCAGTTTAGATTTTAAGAAATGTTTTTCAAAGGGAGTTATGGAAAATGTATCCTGTCTATATCGAAAGAGGAAGAAAGCAGATACGCACTTCCGGCTTGGAAATTCCAGCACTTAAGGAAGAGCCATTGCTTCCCCTTGGATCAGGGATGCAGAAGTCCGTGGGGGATGCGATGAACTTCCCTCGGGAAAGCTTCGTGAGGTGAAAGTGAGAGGGTGAGAGAGAGAGTGGGAGAGGAACTGGGGAGAAAGAGAGATCTGTTTATGCGAAAAGCACTAGATTCTGAGAAAAATAGAGAGATCTCTGACGAGGGTCGCAGGATCGTGAAGCTAGGACCTCGGCTAGGACTGAAAAGATGAAAAAATATTTATCTTTGCTAGAATTCCTTTGGCATTTTCCAAGAATTATTTCGGTGTTTCCACAAAAGGCACACCAAGTGCTTTATATAATTGAATTGTTTTCATGAAATCTCCATTGAACTTCAATAAAATTTTTGTAAACGTGGATGATATATGCTAAAAATAAAAACCTCACATATTTCTCATTAGAATATTGTATCCCAGCGAATGCAATGTACAACGATATTGTGAATGCATTGAATATGAAATCAAATTTTAGGAAAGAGAATAAGTCAAGGTTGAATTTATATATGATTCGCAATCGAACGTTGGTCGCGCGGTCCTTTGGGAAAGGTGTTTCTCCCAGTTTCCTCCTTGCTGCAGCATGTCCTCCTAGTCGCGAGGGAAATTCATCCACTCCGCTTTGGGATTTTCTCATACGAGAGAAGACCAGCATCCGCTTCCGTGTTGAGGCAGATCGGGGAAAAACGAACCACAATTCCCTTTCTGACAGCCTGCTAGCGGCATACTGACTTTTCGGAGGAATCTCGAGCTTTTCCGGAAGAATCTTCCACTCTCTCGGCGGAATCACACACTGGAACCTGGGTCGTGTCCTTCTCTCCACTTTACCTTCCTGATATGTGAGTGCTTGAATTTTTCGTCAAAATCCCATTTCCGTGGAAAATTACAACACCTGTCGCCCCTGCCTCGGTCACCTTCCACGTCAAATGCTCCCTGGACCCTTATATTCATCAATATGTCAATAATTCGATAATTCACTTATTTGATTGTCACTCTTACATCTATGTGTCCACGTCCATTTCACGGATTGTTCATCAAATGAATAATTAAAGTCTGGGATTAAATTTATCGTGATTTTAATTAGCGCACTATATCGTAACGTATATAATTGTTATTAATCGTGGATGGAAACCAGGATTGAGGACAGCTTGGTGTCAATTTAATTTAATATTGATGATGAAAATCAGGAGGTTCTGGGTTATACCGGAAGTTTCCAGGGGAGCTTCTTGCTCACAAATCTGATTTTCTGATACAACTGCTCGAGTTTGTTGTGGCCAGCTTCCGGGTTTCCTCTTTATCGGTTGATAAAAAGGTAAGAAAATTCCAGGAGAGGAGATACCTCTCCTCACGCAGGACCTCCTGTTTCATCGGGTGGCTGTGTCTGGGGTTTGTCTCTCCCTCGGGACTGCAACGAGGCAGTGTGGAAATCACTGGAATTGCGCATTGCGCGGGATACACACACGGGTATACGTTTATAATGTAGACGATAAAAAAATCTACTCATTTTGCAGGGACATTTGCGAGGAGTAAGTCTCAAGTGAAAAAAGCTTGATAAATCTACAAACATGTAAAATTTCTGTCTGATTTATTATATCAGTCATATAAGAAACCCTGATATCTTTCCTGACTTCCAGATTTGCTTCTACCTGCAGCCAACTTGTATGAATTTCAAATGTAAATGAATAATTTTACGTCTACAAGGGAAATACGAGGGGGAATGATAGATTCGTTGATTTCATCGCTTGCCTGCATGCCTACTTTTTATATACCTACTTCCTGCACCACTTACTAGCGCACTGCTGTACTTTGTCGGTAACATTTAAAACCGGCTTTGCCCCTTTGCAGTCTGCAACGAGTCTAGCCGCAGGTAATACGCCGCATTCTTAAACTGGAAAGCTGAGAGAATCAGATTCTCAATACATACTATAAGTGAAATCGATTCGAATCTTAATTTAATAAAAATCCACGGTCCATTTTATTCTGAGAATCAATACATTCAGGAGAAAATTATTCAATAAAATCTTGGAGCAAGTAAAATACATGCAGGTGTACCTGAAGTTCTAAACGTTCAATTAATGAAACATGAAACATTTCTTCTTAACTAAATTTAGTCTTGAAATATTTTTCGACTTACAAATAAAAACAAGCATTTTATAAGACTTTAACACTGCCAGATGAAATTTGTTCTAACTTAAAAGCAACAACTATTGCAAAAATGCCAAATTTCTACTTTTTGGAAAGAGTGGCCAATGAAATCAATCAGGGCTTTCTCAATAATTAAACATTTCCTATTTTCTATATGGGGGACGTTTGATACGCATCTCCTTGTTACAAATCAACGTTTTAAGGTCGGCAGCATCAATTAAAAATACCAGTAAACTTAGAAAAATGCAAAAACAATTGCAAAAATGACGAATTTTCACTTTTCGAAAAAAGTGTTTAATGAAATCTATCAGAGCTTTCTTAATAATTAAAAATTTTCTCCAATTCTGAAGATTAATATCGTCTCTAATATCATAATCACAGAAGTTACTTTCATATGTCACGATCGAAATTCCATTCCACAAACTTGAAACAAAAAATTTGTAGGTATTTCGAAGTGGACGGGCTAAATTTATCCGAACTATGTAATCATCGATATTGTCAGGTTGAGCACGAGAATAATGAAAGTTTGCTGCGAAGGTATTTACTTTTCGACTTTAATGTGCGATATGAAAGGTTTATTATCCTCGTGTGGAATCTTGATAGCCTCTGAACGACAAACGACCTCTAACTCACTCAAAGAAAGGAAAAGTAGATGTAGAACGTTCATGAACCGACGGTGTTATCGTGTTTGATTACGCTCCACTTGGCCGGAACAGAGGCGGATTAAGTTCAGTAGTACCTGCGGCGAGAGTATTTTCATTCAAATCATTTTTGTTCATAAGTTATTTAGGCATTTTTTAACACACCTTTCTCTATATAAACTTAAATCAGTATTGAATTCTTAGTAAGAAAATTAAATTTTCATCTTATCTGAAAGTCGATGAAGTGTTACTAAAAGAGTCAGTAAAAATTTTCCAATGTAAATTGAATCATGGAATTAAAAATTAGCCAAAGAATGTCATTACCCTAACCTTTCTGGAAATTGAACCTTTCCACCAAATTGAAAAAATTTCTAAAATTTGCCCTAATTCCAAGATTAAAAGTTATTCAACAGAAAATAGTGGTATTTGATGAGAAAAATAATATAAAAAAGGTTTCACCCCCTCTAAACCTTACGGAAGCCTCTCTCTTTTACATCCCTATTTTTTTTATAAATAAATTTCTAGATGGAATTTTCGTTAATTCAGAATGACAAAATACTTTTGAATCTGCACATCATTTATCAATGCATAACATTTAATAAGATCACTTCACAGAAACATCTGAATATTATTCCAAGAAATGTAACTAACGTGCATCCTAAAAAGATGCATTTAAAATAAGCTTTTTATAGAATGTATGTAATTTATTTAATAACACCAATCGGTGAAGTGCTCCACCCTGGATTTAAGCCTGGATATTTATGTATTCACATGTGCGCAGGTAGGCGTGCGAGGTCGCGCAAGGCGAGCAACCTCAACTCAACTTGCACATCTACACACATAAGCTTATTGGCCAGTACGATTATGAGTGCAAGTGTGGTGCACTTATTCATCGAAGGTGCGTTTTATTAAGCAGTGTGTGCGCTGGCGTCGCGTGGCACTTTAAACGGGGAACACCTATCCGGCCCACAAGGATAGAGAAAGGGTACAGACTGTTCTCTGTGGTCAAAGCAGTATGTATGTACGGATATTTCTCTACAGGTTTATTCTAATTTTAGAAGTGGTTTAATATTTTTTCATAAAAGATAGATTCATTTTGAACCGGATCCTGTCCGAAATGAGTAAAAATTAACTGCGCTGATAATTGGAAATTCCATGTAGTGTCATTTTCGTTGTCACTTTGCTCAATGAAAACAAAACAATTTCATTGATCAACTACTCATTGAAAAAATGTTTAGTTGTTTATGTACAAAAAGCTTGTTTTGAAAAAATGATTGAGAACTAATGTTCATATCAAAGTCGACTCATGTTTTTTTTTGTATGGCGCTTATAACAAGGGAAAAAACAAGATGTTCACCTTTTAGTCAAGATAATGGTAATAAACAAACTAAAGTCTGAAATCTAAACTCATACCATTATATAGGTAAATAGACGAAGACGTTTGTGCGATAAAAAATAATAAAGAGGTGAAATCTAATCACAAATAATGTTATAACTTTTAATTTCGAATTCTTATAATGGTGGATTGCAGAAAACCTTATTTTTAGAACCTGAATGTTGAAAACCCAAGTCATTCCACTTTCTGAAAAGCTATCTTGTTTTGGAGATTTCATCGAGAGATTATAATACGTCAGAATCGATCTGCACTGATTCTCAGATCGACAAGATTTGTAAAGACAAAAGAAATACGTATATTTCTCTGAATTTTGATACGAATTCAAGGGATTTAAAAATCTGATGCTATTGATTATTGAACGAAAATGACTAATTATTTATACATACACTTTTTTGACTCTTCAAGATATAGATTTCAAGCAGGAATTTTTATTCGTCATACGAAAGATTAAATAACTATAAATATTGAATGATAGCTGGAATCTGGATGATGCTTGCTGGATGCACGTTGGATACAATATTCGAACTTCTAGGAAATATAGAGTCCGCGCTTCCTCTCAAAACCTTTTGAACTTTATTTCTCAATCCAAAAGCAAGAAATCTATACCTCTGATATAATTTTAAAAAATTTCCCTGGTGCTCAAAACGTAGATTTTATGAAAAGCTTTGCGATTCCCCATTTAAATGAACGTAAATACATGAGCAAACATTTTCTGTCTGGAAACATAGGACCTCCCAGGTCTAAGATAGACATATCCCAGAGTTGTTCCAGATTTCTGCCGGAGTTATCCCAGGATTCCTCTAGAGTTTAACCAGATTTTAACCAGACAAAATATGTCTGGCTTCTGAAACGCTCCCAGATATTATTCTGCCAAACATGTGAATCATTTCTTGGAGGTTTATGGGACAAAGGCTATGTATCTCTTTTATAATTCCCAAATTAGTTAAACATATTATTTATCTTTACGATATTTATTTTTTATGCCTTCACTTATATTACTTATGTACTATGTTTCTTGGATGCCGAATCTAAAAATGCTGTCCATTTTTTTCTATCTCATATAGTTTATGAGATTCTTACAAAAAATGTTTATTTTGATTCTATTAAGCAGATTTTAGATATTCGTTAAGATTCGCAGATTCTGAATTTACAACTTACAAATCACTTATTTCAAAATTGAGAAAAAAGATTTTTTGATATTATTTATGTACAGAAAATGGATATCCATTGCCAGACATATGTCTAGCAATGTCTGGCATGGCGTCTTCTCCGAAATTATAAATTCATGTCTGGCAACCCGAGGTCATGAACTGACTTAGACATTGCGAGACATTATTCTGGGTTCTGAAACGCTCTCGGCCATCAATGGCCACACAGACAACATCCTAGAGTCCTAGACTTTTCCCAGATATTTCCCAGACCATTCCCAGACGCTTCCAAGACAAAACATTTTTACACGGGGTTACACATGTGGATCCTAGAGAAGAATCAGGGAATAGTTAGCCAGATAAAATGTAACGCAACAATATTTCCTCTGCGTGTCAGCTTCGCACGAGTTGACTCGTTTCAAACTTTATTCTTCAAAGAATAAGGAAGAAAAATAGCAAATAAATATAAATATTGTGTTAAATATGGTTAAACTATAGATGACCGGCTGAAAGTTAAAACGGGGGGAAAAAAGTTTGTAAGTAAAAATGGAACAAATATTTTTGGGAGTAAAAAGGGAATAAACAAATCTTCCGAGTAAAAGCGGAACAAAATTTCTTCAGAGTAAAAGTGCAACAAACTAATTCTCCGAGCAAAAACGGAACAAACGAGCGCACGGCTGGTGGGAGGGGAGTGAAAAATATCAGTTAACTTAGAAAAAAGCAACAACGGTTTCAAAAATGCCGAATTCCCAATTTTTGGAAAAACTGGTACACGAAATAAATCAGGACTTTCCCGAAAATAAAAAATTTCCCTTTTTTTTGCTCCGGATGTTTCACTGAAAAAAATGGTTTAGCTGTCCCAGCTAGACGTTTAGCTGAATTTTGTCTTCTAAATTTCGTCTACCTAAATTTCTAGCTGTGTTGCCTAAATATTTTCTTAGAAGACTAAATCTAGCAAAACGTCTAGCTGGGACAGCTAAACCATTTTTTTCAGTGTTGATAAGTATCTCCTTGTTACAAATAAACGTTTACCGGAACGCAGGATCAGTTAACTTAGAAGAAAGCAACAACGGTTGTAGAAATGCAAAATTTCCACTTTTTGGAGAAAGTGGCCCACGAAATAAATCAGGGCTTTCCTGATAATGAAAAAATTCCACTTTTCTTTGCTCCGGATGCTTAATAAGTGTCTCCTTGTCACAGAAAAACCTTTACCGGACAGCAGGATCAGTTAAAAATATCAGTTAACTTAGAGAAAAGCAACAACGTTTGCAAAAATGCCAAATTTCCACTTTTTGGAAAAAGTGGGTCACGAAATAAATCAGGGCTTTTCCGATAATTGAAGATTTCCACTTTTCTTTGCTCCGGATGTTTGATAAGAGTCTCCTTGTTACAAAAAAACGTTTATCGGACCGCAGGATCAATTAAAAATAACAGTAAACTCAGAGCGCGCTGCTAGTGGGAGGGGATATATCCCCTCCCACCAGCCGAGCGCTCATTTGTTCCGTTTTTACTCGGAGAATTAGTTTGTTGCATTTTTACTCTGAAGAAATTTTGTTCCGTTTTTACTCGGAAGATTTTTTTGTTCCCTTTTTACTCGGAAGATTTGTTTGTTCCCTTTTTACTCCGAAAAATTTATGTTCCATTTTTTCTCACAAACTTTTTTTGTCCCGTTTTTATTTTCAGTTGCTCAGATGACCTGAGTTTATTCACGGCACATAAAATATAAATAAGAAAAAAGTTTTCTTCTGATTAAATACTTCAAGCTTTAAAAACTCACAGATGGTAAACAATCCATCAATCCATCTGAATATTTTTTGGAACATTGCCCTGGATGAGCAAATAAAATATGTATTCCATTTTAGATATGCATATAATCACGAGAAAATGTTTCGCGAATAATGCTGTGATATCATCAAATGCGCAATTTTTTTGGTGACAAACATCAGTAAACCGAAAGCAATTAGTGAACCGAAATTTATTTTTGTTCTACAATCGAATATTCATAATGAACGGAAGAGCCAGATAACATTTGATCAAATGTTTTCTTATGCAGGAAAATTTTATAAACAAACCAATCTTTTTTATTCTAATAATCCTAAATTTTACAGATTTAAGCAGAAATCAATTTATGAATTACAGTAATTACACAAAAAATGGACCACACGTAATGTTGGAACCAAATAATTTTAAAGTCATATATTTGTCTACAGTGAGTCAAAAATTGGATTTTAGGACGTTGGCACTTTGCGCTGACCTATTTGTATAAAGTTTGTTCATTACACAATTCGGTTTTTAAGAAGTGGAATTTCTTTAATCTGTGTACAAATAAAAATATTAATTGTTTTTAATGTTAAAGTAATATTAATTTTAATTTTGAAATGACTACACTAATTTAATGTTATGTGCTAAAAAGGTAAATCAATTTTATTGTTACTTCACTGGACCCAATACGCGAATTTACGCACGTTCAACTCTTGTAATCTTGTCGTAGGCCATTCCAAGAAAATTTTATAATGTTTTCGACTACTTTGTGTTGTCCGCAATGTCATCCAGTTGCCTTATCCTTATCTATTATCTTATCTGCAATTCGAACCTTCTAAGGCAGACTTCTCGTTGCAGACCTTGCAGACACAACTACGATGCATCCGGAATTGCAATTTCTTGTTTCATGGGAGTTGCAATTCCACTTACTGCACTTATTCACTTATTGCAATTCCAAAAACATCAATTTATTTTAAATTACGGTCATATTATCACAAAATGGAATATAAAATCCTATTATTTCCCTCGTAATGAATAAAAGAAGAAATCGACTCTATTGTATTTTTGCAAAAAGCAATAATAATACATAATAAATGCATTACATATATATGAACAGTATTTTATCACTTGAATATTAAAATGGAGATATCAAGAGACAAAGTAATATCAATATCACATCCCTTTTTTTATGTAGCTCGTCATTTATTATCTCTTATCATTTTTATCGTTATTATCGTGCTGCCTAATCGTAACTTCGTAACGGACTATGTGTAGCTGTTCATTTTGAGTAAACACTGTTTCTTAATATTTCTTTGAATAGTTATTGCTTTTTTCGCAGACAACTTATACTTTTTATACGTTGCGAAATTTAAAAAAATAACTTTTAGATTTTTAGAATGCAAAATTGTAAAAAATATATACATATATAATTTCCTGACAATAATTATAATAAAGTACATAGTTTAGTTCACTTTAGTATCTATTTATGATGAAAAGAAGTTTTATTTCCTGTAAAGAGGCGTTTAAAGGAAATTTGCCATGAATAAGATGACAGTCGGCAAACCGTTAAACGTTTATGAGTCTGCAGCCTTGAAGAGGCTAAATGAAGAAAAGAAAACGGTCTTTTCAGTACAACTCAGGAATTTCCTAGTACGTTCCATAAAAAGGAAACTGCCGCCTAAGTTTGCTCAGTCTGGTTTCGAATTGGGAGCTGATTTTTTATTTCTGTAGATTCGGAGCTGCAAAGCAACATTTCTGAGCATTTAAGTTTAAGTGGTTAAGATTTTAAGAGGATTTAAAGTTCAAAATTTGAATCATTAAATAGAAAGGGCATAATTTCGAGACTTGCTCAGTTTTCTAAAATAAAGAGTTCTAGAAAGAATTAAATCACGAATAATTTAATTCCGGAAATTAAATAAGATGTGTAATTGTTATTTAACTTTTAAACTCCGAACAGCTGTTGAATAATTAAATTATACTGGTGATTAAATTTAATAGAGTTCAATACTATTTCTGCAGAAAAATGAATATGATAATGATTATTAGTATAATAATACCGACGCATAATAAGTTATGCCACTGCATGCGATAAAATTCAGATCAGAATCTCAAGATTAGCAATAGATTTCAAATTCTTGGAATCGACACGACTCTTATACGTAGACACTGATTTCCATGAATAAATAAGACTTGAGTCATTATGTTTCCATATCTCCCCGATACAGATAAATAAGCGTTCAACACGTACTCACTGGGTCATTTTCTGTATGTAAGTTACACGTGTGTGAGTTACATAATGATATAATTTAAAATAAGCGCTTGTGAATTTACAGGAAAAGTGTAGAATGTTCCTAGAATGTCGAATGAAATCCTCTATATTGCATATCTAATCAAAAGGGATGTGATTAAGCAGAATTTAAATATCGTTCATAATACTTTCTTATCGTATCTCCTAACTCCTCAGTAAAAAGACCGGAATTGAAAAGGATTGAAAAATTAGTGCACCCTAAGAGCAAGAATTATTGAATTTCTTTGTATTCCATTTTTGACCTATTTCTTTCTTTCCTCAAAGTGAATTTCAATCCATCACATAATATACCTCCGGTGGCGACATTGACTGTGAATAATGTACTTCGAGAAATACTTTTCAATGCCTTTTTTCCGGATGCTAATTTGGATTTTCCAAATTTTGAGATATCTCGAAAACAAAATACAAAATTTCAGGATTATCCTGAAAGGAGAGGTCTTCGGACTTGGTTAATTAACTGATCACTAAAAACAATTTCAAAATTTTGGATTTTCAAAATTCTGAGTTCTTAAAACGGCATCCAAAGGGATCGAATTATACTCGTTTTCGGTTGCTACCGACGGATGATATATACAAAGGATGATACAAAGTTATAGGTCAAAAACGGAATTCGTAGGTACTGCAATTTTTCAATCTTGGGTTTCTTACTGGGTCTTCCTTCACTGAATTTGACAGGCCAAATTTAAGACAAGACTCAAGGAAAAGGCAGGGTGCCTAGCGTTTCTTATAAGAAAAATTTCACAATTTTTCTAGGTTTTCTAGGTCAAAAAATAAATTTTTCCAGAAACCATTTTTTAATTATTAACATAAATTTTAAATTAAAAAATCTTTTTTTCTTGAACCTGTACGATAGAAATAATGTACACAACTAAATGAACCACATAAATATAAAATGTTTTTATGCGATTTATGAAATTCTTGAATTTAGCTAACTGTATCTGTATAAGCTTAAACAACTATTTTTTGTTCGACCACCCTGAAAACGCTCCTTTAGGTGCCTGCTTAGCCAGCCTGAAGTTGCCAATTTCAGTCCGATAACGGTCAGCGGGCGTAAAAAATTTTTTGATTATCAAAAAACTACCCTTTAGAAAATGGCACCTATTCCTAAAAGTTTGGAACAACATCTTTTTGCCGAAAAGCCAAAATCCCGAGTGAGAAAAAATACCGAAAAAATAATTCAAATAACATAATAACATAATAACAATTCAAATTCTCGAAAAATTCAAATACAGGCAATTTTAAATTAATGCGAATAAAAATAATATTTTTTCAAAGGTTAGGTTATAATAAAGGTATATGTACCAAGCAATAAATAAATATGAATCAAAATATAAAATAAATGTATTTAAACAAAAAATTTTTTTACTTTAAAATTAGTGAAATAAACATAGCACATTTTTAACGAATCTAATCTCGACCTCGCATTTTCAGAGGGAGCCGGACAAAAAATATCGTGTCCATCAAGGTCTCTAAAGGATATTTTACCACACTCGGCAAAATAACCTCCTTTACTCCCTTGATGCACAATATACTATTTTGTTTAAGGGAATACTCTCTAAAAAGATTAGTAGTTTTATACTAAAATGAAATAGTACAAAGTCGTTTATTAATTACTTTAGTAGGCGTTTCTATTCTAATATTTAATAAAAAACTACTAAGAAACTACAAATTCACTTAGTAAGCCTAACTACTAAATACTAAATGAATGACTAGCCTTACTAATTGTAAGTGAATAAGTAATTTTCTACAAAAGCTTACTGAAGAAATTAATAAAAATGACTTCTCATTACAAATTTCATTCAAAGAAAACTACTAATTCAGATGCAGAGATAAGAATTCCAGGACTAGGAACTTAGGAGTGAAATTCAAGGACTTTTCCAGTTAAAAAAAATTCAAGTGTTTTTCGAGATTTTCAAGGATTTTCAGGACGCTAGACATCCTGGAAAAATATTGATGAAAATATATCTTTAGGGAACTAAAAGAAAATCTTTTTACGGTGTCCCCGAGGATGTCTCTCCGGCATTGAGAAGGACATAAAAGGTAGGTTTGAATGTGGACGATCTCATGAGGAATTCCCTTTCTTTTCCGTTGTTTGCTGCCCACCCATGAGCCACCCACACGTATAGAGTGATAAAAAAAGGTGAAATTCGATGCAGGCAACGAGACTACTGCAGTGGTGGGATACAGGTAGTAAATTGCACCACCCTGGAATAAGATAGGTTAGGTAGCAGCACTATGTGGGTGTATAAGCTATCTTGGTTTTACTGCATATTGAAGCCATAATCCGACGTTACGGACCCTTTTAGTAGAACTTGAAGCGAGAAAGTAGCGGAGGCGCGGATGAGATATTTCAACGCAGTCTGCAGTTCGCTCTTGAATAGGAGTTGGTTTAATTATCGCGGTAATACCAGCAGTGTCAAAGTTTATATTACCGTCAGCTGGTTAGGTGAGAACGTTAGAAGATGCTTATACAAAACTCCCTTTCCGTTCTTTCATTAGGAGTTGAGAAGAAGTAAAAGGAGAGAAACGCGAGAAAATGGGTCTGTCGTTAACACTATTTAAATTTAAGAGGAACTCTAACTTTTCGAACGAAAAGTTCGAGCTTCAGGTTCGTAAGATATAATCACGGACAATAAACTTGATCTATTGGTTTAAGGTTTATTTTAATTAATATTTTAATAAACTTTTTAACACCTCTGCGCAAAATATAATATGAATAATTCTGTGTTCAATTATTTCTTCTATCACTGAGAAAAATGAAATCTTGAATATTTGTTTGTTACAAAGAAATATTGCAAAATGTTGTCAGCGAATCAAAAACTCGCTCATCGACTTGTGCATGAATTTATTCAAACACAGATTTATCATTCTAATGATAGTAGATTTAATGAAAAAAATATTTCTTTGGCCACAAGATTCAAGGTTGAATTTGAGGAAACCCAGCTTTCCTGGGATTCCTGAACAACAGAATTTGAAATCATTTTGTCGAGTTGATTCTATCATATTCATTGCTAAAAAATATTTCTTTGCATGAAAAATAAATCACCAAAAAACTAATTTCTTCAAATCGAAGCTTGATTATTTTGTCTATAAGCAAAATAAATCATTTATGTAAAAAATTTCTCAGTAAAAAGAAATGAAAAACAAATAAACTTTGGATTTACGAATTTTTTTTCTCAGTGACACGACACAGAATACTTAAGTGCTTAAAAGAAACAATTATAGTATAAATATTCGAATTACTTAACAATCATTAGTTATTGAAATCTCAAGGCTTCTGAATTTCGTAGTATACTTTGTAAATTAAAAAAATTTCATATTTAAAATTTTCACTAAGCGATATTTAGCTTAAAATATAATTCTAGGATTCACAAATAAAACTTTAAATTCAAAATTATTTTCATTCATTTATTATATTATTTAAAAAAAAACGAAAAAAAGAATTTGTATTCAGAAAATAACTATTTTTTCACTTATTTTATTATATAATATAAATATTAAAGTAATTATAATTAAACTGATTAACAGTTTAATCATCCTTCTTGGTGTCAGTTTTACCTCCTCTGATTCTGCCTGTGCGACGGGCAGCAATGAGACCAATTTTACGACCAGCGCTGGTTCCCCGCTTAACTGTAGAAGCTTTGCCTATGTGTTGATGGTTACCACCACCATGAGGATGTTCCACTGGGTTCATAGCAACACCACGAACCTGGAAAAAATACAAAACATTAACATCTGCACTAATATTGGAGAACTCTTTTCCAATTTTGAAATCTAATCTCAGTTTGAAAAAAATATCCACATAGTGATTCAGGTTTCAAATGTCATATACCATCATTGAAAGTCTACAATTATTTTGCTTCTCGTACTAAAGAGGACGAAGGAGTGTCTGATTTTCAAATTTACCTTTGGCCAGCAGTTCCTCTTGACCTTATATTTGTGGTAAGCCCTACCAGCTTTCAGAATGGGTTTGTCAATACGGCCACCACCAGCAACTATTCCAACCATTGCTCGGTTGTTAGATGGAATTACTTTCTTCGCTCCTGATGGCAACTTTACTCTGGTTTTTTTCGTGTCGTGGTTATGTGAAATTACTGTGGCATAATTGCCCGATGCACGAGCCAACCGACCTCGATCGCCGGTTTTCTCTTCCAAATTGCAGACAATGGCTCCTTCAGGCATTTGACCGACAGGCATCACGTTACCAATTTGAAGACTGGCTGTGAATACAAATTTATTATATTAAGTTATTAGAATTAATAATTATTAAATTCGAAAAAAAATAAAAGCAAATTTCAATTCGTAAATTATAGATTACGATAAACTGAACTTGTATACCTTTCTTCCCGCAGTACAAAAATTGTCCCGAGTACATTCCCTCGGGGGCAATGAAAAGTTCCTTGCGCGTTTTGAATCTGTATGGGTCTCGGAAATGTACAACAGCCAGAGGAGCTCCCCTACCAGGGTCATGGATGATATCCTTTAAAATAAGAGAAGAACATGATAATGTATTTTAAATAGATTATGGACTGCAATTTATATTAGAAACAATCATCAGAAAGAGCCTCTAGTATTAAATCTTCATTTTACTTCAGAAGTAGGTATACTAGAAATCATCATGTAAATCTGTGTTTCTTATTTATAAAAAAAAATATCGTACAGAAATGTTTGAAGGCATTTTAAAAAAGATATCCAAATGATCCAGACGTTCCAAACCAAAAGAGTTCAGTGTCCAAAGTAAGTGAATGGATTGATGCTCAAGAAATTATGAAATCACGCAATAAACAAGATTTCATAAGTATAAAAATAGAGTAAAACTTGGTACAAACCTTAACTACACCCTTGATGTATCCGTGTCTCTCGGAGAAGTCAAGAGAACGAAGTTTCGCTGCTCCTTTCCTTTTTTTGGTATGGGAGCGGAAAACGGATCCAGCTCCCTTACGTTGAGCACGAATTACTCGACCCATAGCTCAATTTCTGCAAAAAGATAAATTGATAAATAATAAAAAAATACTCTTATTTTCAACTGTACGTTAAATACAAAAAATGTAAATGTCAAAAAGCACCATGCGTGCGCTATAACCTCAAAAGCGCCAACTATATATTAAAAACAAACTGTCTGCAAGAAATATAGTGTCGATTGAAACGTAATCCAATTTATTAAAAATATACTTTTTTTTAAATAATATGAATAATTCGCACAGATCTCAACAAATTTAGAAAACGTACCAAATCAGCGACTCAAAGTGAACACAAGTAAACATGCGATCATGGACTGTCATGGGTCTAGGAATAAGCAGGAATAAGAGTGAATAAGAGGGTGAGATAAACATTATTACATGCATATACATGCATGCATACATATACTCTTCTGTTTTTACAGAATTCTGTTTTATTGACGTCCAATAATAACCATCAGAGGCAGCACTTCCTGGATGAGAAAATTCAAAAACACTGACAAAGCCACGATCATTCTGTCGCCATCTTTGGTTACTTTCAACTGTATGAACTGTAGTGATACAATATCGACATGAAGTATCGATACTCATCGGTATCGATATATCGGAGGTGTAGTATCGATATTGATTGAAAATATCGATATTTTGAATAATATCGATATTCGGTATCAATATTTTCGATACAGTCGGACATGTATCATTTCAACTTTACGGGGGTGCTCAAATGATACAGGTTGGCGTAGTAGGTTAAAGATATTAGTACCTAGATTCTAGATACGGCATGAGATTAGGTCGACCACATCACGGTAGTTGGCGCTACTTGTTTCAAATGTGAAGTTATTTTCTGCCTCCACATGACGATAGTTGGCGCTATCTGTTCTGTGTTTTTAGTGGCGCGAAGTCGGAAGTTTTTGAAATCCACATTTTTATAACCTGATTTTTTTGAAAAGTTAATGAAAATATAATTAGGATAATAATCAAAGAGCTTTAATAAATGATTAAAAATTGATATCTCGTTATATCAGTCCTTTAAATGTATATATTCACCAATTATGCCTTTATATCTTATTTAAAATGATTCTTATTGTTATATGTCTTACTTTTTAGTAAGTCTTACTTTTTAGTTTAGTTTAGTCTTACTTTTTAGTCTTACTTTTTAGAAAGTAGACAAGTTTATGTGTTATACTGTGCGCAATAGTGAGGCAGTAGTCTACGCGTTGGTTTGTATCAGTTCGTTTTGAGTGTTTTGATTATGCGTTACGTGTAATAATTCATAAATACTAACTAAATCAAACTTAACAGTAAA
>JBAGKK010343209.1:0-19244 GCA_037177015.1 Euceroptres primus
TTTGCGGTGCCAAAGGAGTCAAACGCCCTTAGGAAAAGTATAAGGTATCATCTAAACCCGGAAATAACGCTGGGAAACGTCTCTTTTAGTCTGAAAATGCGGACTAAAATAGTCGTTTTTGCCATGCATTTTCCGGGCCAGGGCCCTTAAGGAGTTGACGGTAAGTTGAGCGTATGGTTCTGAACGCTTTCGCGCGATTAGTTTTTTATAAGAACTCTAAATAGGAAACATTATGTCTTGAAAGTTTTAGAAAATCTATAAAATTCGTTCAATCATCACTTTTGTGCGAGACTCTTAAACTGATTCTAGAAAGTTTAAAGAATTTTTTTTTCCGTGCATGTGTGAGAAGAAACCTTCTGCTCTAAACAACGTGCCTAATCTTCGTTATCATTCTTTTCGGCACTAAAGCTTCTTCTTCTGAATGGAGACAAAATTGAGCTTGAATATAAAGGCACATGATAGTACTTCGAAAAATAGGTTTTGCACATCCACATCGCCTTCCACAACCCATTTTGTAAGAATACACAATCAAATTCATAAGGCTTGCTGGAGCTGGTTCCTTGGTTGTATAAACAGTTTATAAGCTAGTGCTACATTTTTTCCATCCCAAAATTTCTGCTGGAAGTACTGTTCCACGCCACAATTTAATTTTATGGAAAACTCAATAAGAATGCTCTCGAGCAGCGGAAGAAGTAGGTCGAAGTTCAGACAGAAGGACAGCATGACTTGATTGACCAACACTTTTGTTAATAGACAAATCTGTAATTATTTAGACTAACTTCAGAGGATGCGGCTTTAATACTGAGCGAGAATGCAGCATTTCCCAGCAGCTTCAACTTCATCATGAGTTGAATCAGGGTTGTTAAATGTGTTCATGATATTTTGCAGAGATATAGAGTGCATCCTTCTTGAACAAATTTATTTTTTTTTAGTTTTACATGTCCATATAGCATGACGTAGTGTTACGTTCGCTAATTGCGTAAGCGAAAAGTATTGTTTCTCTACAAATTGTCTATGAGTTTAAGGTACAAGTTAAGCGGTCTCTAACAGAAATAATGTATTTTATACCAAAACTGCTAAAAGTGATTTTTAAATTATTATTCTTTTAATTACTGAATGTTTTATTAGCTTTATAAAAAATTTAAATCATCACTCTTGAAAGGAAATTTTCTGCTCCACAAATTTTCTTCTAAGCTGGTTTACGATCTACTATCATGTGCCTTAACTGTCAAGGTCAAGAACGTCTCCATGCGGAAGAAGATAATTTTCACGATCCTGAAATATTTAGTGACGGAAAGAATGAAAACGAAGGTTAGACGCGTTATATGGAACAGAAGATTTATTTCCTAATCAGAAAATTTTTAAATATAATAATGGCAGCATATCTGATTATTCAAAATAACTCTAACTCAACAAAGGAAAATAATTTACACGTTGAGTAACATTTTCAATAACCAATAATTGCAATCATGCTTACAGGGAAGACCACTTTAAAAAAACGCACTGCTACCTCCATCGCCGCGTCGGGTCATGTGGAAAAGAGATGCCAGTATTGTATAAACACTTTTTCAAAGAATTTAAATACCACTTTCAAAACTAATGTAGTGAAATGTGCATTAAAACTTTGATGTTCAAAATTTTATTTAAAATATTTTTATTCTTTTTACTTTTCTTCTCCGAAGTACTCTTTTGAATTTAATAACCAAAAACCAGCGTTACTACCAGTTTCGCGGGTGTTTTTTGACAATAGGGGTGTGTGCGTTTTTATTATTTATTATTATTTATTATTATTTTTATTAATAATATTAATTTAATTAATATTAATTAATATATATAATAATAATTATATATATATATATAATATATATAATATTATATAATATATATAATAATAATAATAATTAATATTAATTAATTAATATTTATTATTATTATTATTATTATTTATTATTTATTATTATGGTGTGCAACTGTTTTTATATTCATTCCTAATGCCTTCAGGAATATTTATTTAAACATTCAACAGGCATCGCCTTTTATTACATATGAAAAAGGAACTAAATATAAAGTGAACTAAATATTACATGTAGTAGTAAACAAAAGAGCGCACGAGCCGGTCAACGTATGGAAATTATATACTGTTATAGTCTCTGAGTAACACTATAAGTCTGTTCTTAAACCTAGATGAACATGAGTCGAAGAAGTCTAAGTCCAGAAAGTGGTTAGCTTCCCTACAAATGCGTGCAAGAGTACGATTTCCGCGATAATTTGTTCGATGAAAAGGAACTCTAAAGACAGAGGACGAGCCTCTGAGAGAGAGAGAGAGAGAGAGAGAGAGAGAGAGAGAGAGAGAGAGAGTAGGAGCAGAGAACGAGATCAGGGCTAGAATTTGTGGAGAATCAATATGACCATTAATTACATTATAGAGAAAACGCAAGTCTGCTGTTAAAAGTCGGGATTGCATTGAATGTATATTTAAGCTATTTCAAAGTTCAGTGTAGTCATGGTCAAATCTATTCCTGTGTATATCAAGCTGCCAAGCTGCAAATCTGAGAAATCTGTTCTGTACTCGTTCAATTCTCATCATATGGGCCTCATAGAAGGGTGACCAGATGATGGAGACCGTCTCAAGATGAGGTCTGACTAGCAAGAAATAGAGTGTTTTAAAAACTAGAAGATTATGAAAAGACTTAGAGGTTCTGACAATGAAACCTAAAGCTTTAAGTGCTTTATTCGCAATCATAGATAAATGATCATGGTAAGCTAGGGCAGAGTCATGGATGACACCCAGATCGCGCACAAAGAGATCTCTATCCGAAAGATGTTCCTCGATGTTGTAAAAGAATCTAATTAGCTTCTTCTTTCTTGTGAATGAGATAATTTAGCATTTTTTTATATTTAAAGGCATGTTGTTTTCCAAAGACCACAAATGAATTCTTTCAAGATCTTTTTGAAGTTTAGCTGCACAAACAAGGGAAGAAATTTTGAGATATAATTTAAGGTCATCTGCGTAACAAAGGAAGTTACTATGCTGAATAGATTGCTTTATATCATTTATGAGGATGAGAAAGAGTAGGGGACCCATGTGCGACCCTTGGGGGACACCCGACGTTCCCAAGATTTCGCTGGATAGATGATCATTTATCCTAATAACTTGTGTTCTGTTATGCAGATAAGATTCTACCCAATTAACTGTATTACTAGAGACACCGTAGGCTCTTAGTTTGGAAATTAGGATACAGTGATCCACTTTGTCAAAAGCCTTGCAGAAATGTGTGTAGACGGAATCCACCTACCAGCTACCCTCCAGTGCACTCATAAAAGTATTGAGTGTAGATGCATAACTTTGTACTGACCGAGCGGCCCTTTCTAAATTCATGCTACTCGTCGAAGAACAAATTAAAAAAAGTAACCAAATTCCAGGGGGAATTGAAAATTAAGAAAAGAGGTTCAGTGAGTGACGAGCAGCAAGACTTCAGAAGAGAAGGAGGGATGCCATCGATACCCGCTCCCTTATTCTGTTTGAGATTACGTAGTTTAGCACTGATTTCGTCTCTAGAAATATAAACAATATTTAGATCGACTTCATCGTCATAAAAATGAATGTGGGCACAATTGTTAGTAGGATTGTAAACTGATCTAAAATGTGCAGCAAATAATTTGGCTATCAGTGGACAAGAGTCTGCTCTTAAATTATCGAGAAACATTTCAGCTGATAGCGAAGAGTTATTTCTAGTTTCGTTAACATATTTCCAAAAAGATTTCGGGTTGGCTATGATATTTCTCTCGGTCGTGAGTATGTACTCATTATAGCAACGCTCCGATAAGAGATTATATCTCGCCCTCAAGACTGAGAAATTCTCATAGTCAGTCCGATCTCTCGTTCACTTGTTTACTGAGTGTGCAATCTTCTTGGCAATCACGAGATCTTTAAGTCATATGAAAACCAGGGAGTGTAGGTAAAGGTATGATAATAATACTTAGGGACATACTCGTAATCGCAGTGTACAAGTTCATGTATAAAAAGTCAACCATTTCATCGATATTTTCCTTCTTATTAAAGTTGATACAATTATTATTAGAAAGGGTCATCGCATTAGAGAGACTATTTTTCCAGTCAACCTTTTCTAAATACGAGTTGATAAGTGCGAGGTTGGCTTTTTTGAAGTTGTAGGATACAATGTTATTTGTCAATTCACTGGGTGTACTAGGTGCAGATACATCATAAATTATTGGTGGATGATAGGGATCACAATGCAGCAAAGGATCCGGTGTCAGAAGGGACGAGCAATTATTATAATTGGACAGGATAAGGTCGAGCATTGACCCGAGTTCATTTACTATGGAGTTTTTCTGATAAAGATTTAAAAAGACTATTGTATCTAACAAATTTTTGAGCGATTGCATATTGACAAGAAGAGGAATCAGTGTTAATCGAAAAAGGGGTATTACTGAGTGTGGCATTGTTATTCCAGCGAATGAAAGACATGTTAAAGTCACCTAAAATGTGAATCGGGTGGCTCGGGAATACATTCAAAATCTCTTTAAGCATATTACAAAATTTAGTATATTTAGTAATATCAGAGCGAGGAGGAAAGTAAACGGCGCAAAAGATGTAAGGAAAGTTGCGCATGCTTATACGAACAAATACAGCTTCAACTGAGTTGGTGTTACAAGGAATGAATACACTGTGAAATTTATTTTTTACAGCAATAAGAACACCACCACCTCTCTCATGGCTGCTAGTTAGAAAATTTCTATCGAAACTATGCAAAGTAAAATTATTCGGACCTAATTCAGAGTTAACAATGCCACTATGCAACCAGGTTTCGGAAAGAATAATTGTATCTGCTGTACAAGACGGTATTACCTTTCTTAGTTCGGGTAACTTTGTGCGCATGCCCCGCACGTTCTGGTAGTAGACTTCAAGCAGGTTACAGAGAGATGAAAGAGTATTAGTATCAGTAGATAACGCTTGAGGTGGTGTAAGAGCCTCACCACTAATACATATGTGAGCTAGATTACTAGAAGAGACTATGGTGGGAGAGCCTTCAGAAAAATCACAGGAAGAAACACTCAGGCCTTTGTCGACCGTATAGTCACCAACACTGGAATATTGTCCCTGAACACGAGCTTTAGGTCCACTTCTCCTGCCTCCTGTCGCATCTTCAGTGTCTCTTTCAGCTGCTGAATCTGTTAAAGCTGCGTCTTTGTTCTGTCTGGGGCCAACCAGATGCTCAGATTCTCCTCCATTAATGTACTCGTTTTCCTTTTCTCTTTTTCCGTATTCTTCTTCGCAGCAAGAAACCAGTGCAAGAGCGCCTGCGCCGCACGCTAATCCTGGCAACAGATTTTTACCGGTCTAGGTTTGAGCAAATCATGAAACAATGTGCCAAGCCGGAATGCTTCGAACGTTGGCAACGAAACTGGGGATAAGACACTTTCCAGGAACCGTTGGACTTGAGAAGTTGTTGGGTTGGGTTCAGAGGTGGAGCCACCAGGATGGTTGGAGCCACCAGAACGTAGTCAGCTACGTTCTGGTAACCAGAAAAGGATTAAGTTGCGTCTCCTCGCATTCCGACGCTCCATTTCGTCAAGCAAAGAATGATTATTTAAGTCAAAAGATGTAAGCGTACCTTCTATGTCCTGAATCCGCGCAGTAACACTGTCGAGCGCTTTTTCGTTTTTAGTAACTCGTTCCAGAAGCCCATCGAGCTTCTCTTCTATGTATTTGACAGAGTCAAGCACTTTCTGGTTGTCCTCTGATAACTTCGTTTCAGGTTGCAGATTTTTTCTGCGAAGAGAGCAATCTTAGACGTGTTTTTGTTCAAGGCCATAGTGGTATAACTATGTCCAGGTCTAGAGACACGTAGACACGAGCGAGGTTATGTGTGCTTTGAGGTTAGGAGCACAATGAATGTTCAAAAGCCAACAATAGTCGGAAATTACCTGAGCTCTTTCTCCTCCTTTTTAGCACAGAATATCTCCACTGTTATCACAAGACACCAAGATTCAAAAGTTGCAGAAAGTTTAACTCAAAAGGCAAGAAAATTAGTTAAAAAGCGACACGTGCATAGAAAGCACGACCGACTCGAGTTACAGCCAAATGTAAGAACTTCAATTTGATTCGCTAATATATGAAATATAGGATTTTAAAGGATTTTAAAGAAAATTAAACGTTTAAAAAGCAGAGAATGTATAAAACTTTCATTTATTTATTCAATAAAACATTATATTAAACAATAATTGAAAATAGGCTATAAAAATGTCTAAATTTTTTTGTAAACTTCTTAAACTTTTGACCAAAAAAGAACGAATTAAATTGCATTGAAAGCGAGTAAGCAGTAAACGGATTTTTTTGTAGGAACTATGTATTGGCAAAATTGGCGCGCACCCAGGTAAAAAACCTGTACTACATCATATTAAAATACTAGGACATAGATTTTTACCTAATACCCTCTGAATTTAAGGTTCAAGCCTTTATTTGAGGCTAGTGGGAGAATTATATCGCGACATATTATTTTTCCTCGCGGCTTCAAAAAGTACCAAAAATTCGTTTTTTGAACACATTGACCCTGTTTTTTTTAAAAAGAAACTTGACGTGCTGGAGCATTTAAGGTTCCAGTTTCGTAATCTACAGGAAAAAATCTGTCAGAAGCGTCTGCTCGTGTCGTAAAATCGATGTCGGACAGTGTAATATGTAATGTCTATTACGATAAATATTATAAAACTTAAAGATTGCATTAGTTAATGAAAAACAAAAAAACAACAATTTAAAAAAAAGAAATGGAGTCTGTCACAAATAAACTCTCCAAAAACAGGAGTAGAGAAGTGCCTTCAAGTAAACAATACGAGCTTTATCCCCCCCCCCCCAGAAAATCATCAGTTTAAGAAAGGAAGCTTAAAAATTTCGCAAATGAAAGTTATGAAATCAATGACATTTTCCAAATAATATATAAATTTTTCATAGCAAATAAAAGTAATAAAATCACCTAAATTTACCAAATAAAATGACATTGCTTTTGCAAGAAAGTAAAAATCCAAACATCTAAAATATTTATAAAGAAACCTTTTTACTCTAAAGAAAATAATAACAATTGCGCCGAAACAACACACGTCACTTAAAGAAGGTCAGGCCCGCCAAAATTTTCTTTATGAATTTTTTTGGATGTTTGGAGTTTTGCTTTTTTGCAAAAACAATGTCATTTTATTTGGCAAATTTCAACGATTTCACCACTTTAATCGATACAAAATTGATATTTTATTTGGCAAATGTAATTGATTTCATTAGTTTCATTTGCGTTATTTTTAAGCCTCCTTTTTTGAACTGATGATTTTTTGGGGGGATAAAGATCGTGTTCTTTATTTAACAGCATTTATTTACTCCCGTTTGTCGGGAGTTTATTTATAAACACCTTTAAATCTAACATATTTACCTCTATTAATAATTTTTAGACTCTTCAACTTAATGCAAACGACTTGTATGAGTATTAATCATTTCTAAAATTTTGTTGTCAATATTTTTCAATTTTTGTTTGTGAATCTGCATTTGGAGACAGATTACCGAGTGGACATTTTGACTATATTTTAATTTAGTAGTGAATCACCAGTCATGGAAATAAAGGTCAAAAGAAGAAAAGCATACAAAATATTTAACATAAAAGAAGAGAAGAACACAACATATTTTAATTTCCAATTTATAAACAAAGACACCTAAAATTTGGAAACTTTACCAAAAACTAATTTGGTGTAAGTACTTTATCCCAGTGGTATTCAGAAAATATATTAAATAATATAAATGGGTGAAATTGCCGGAACTGGAATTTCACAACTTTTTGGCAATGACCCTTTTAATAATTAATATTTATTATTATTATTTTTACCGATTTTTCGCAAGACCTCAAGGGGCCTGGTCGCAAGACCGATAGTACGAACTAAGTCAAGCACAGTGGCTAGTCAGAATTAAAATTTTTTTGAACACAAAGGACAATATACTACATTGCTTTTAGCTACACCATTGTGTCTATGTTTCCAAAATGGCTTTCAAGCGATTTGTACAAGTCTGTTTATGTCAACTCTCAGGCAAATATTTCTTAGATGCAAAACTTCGGTTGAATGCCTACGTTATTGCGGAAACTTTCCCTTGAGATGTCCCCACTACCCCCATTTTCCAGGGATGTCCGAGGCCCGCCGACCAGGGCCAATTGCCCTTGAGCGCACAAGCGGTTGTCACGCGTTTTCTTTGTTGTCGCCAATTATCGCGTATTTTTTATAGTAATCAAATTCATTGATATCGTGATCACTTGTACTTTTTATACTATTTTAATCCTTTGTGTGACTGTGTTTAACGTAAAAATTATGGGAAAACCAAATAAATAACAGTGTAATTCAATCAGTGGTGCCTCAATCATTCATTTCATTCATTCTACAATTCATCGTAATTTCAGATCATTATGAGAAAATTCCGAAGTTTATTCAGTTCCTAAAACATTGGTCCTTCAACATTTATCCATAAATGACCTCTCAATTTTACTTGACTGTTTTCGCTATTTCTACGCTGATGACGTTAAACTGTCAATCCCACTAATGGACCTCAACTCGTATCAAAATCTACAAAATAACCTTAATAACTTTTTTAATTGGTGTAAGGTCAACAAATTGGAATTGAACATTAAAAAATGTAAAATAATGTCTTTTGTTAGAACCCGTAATGCAGCACTATCTATTGATTTCAAATACACATTGAATGGAGTTGAGCTTGAAAGAGTGTTCACTATAATTGATTTTGGCCTAAATTTCAATCCTTGTCTTACATTTAAAATCCACATTGAAAAAATGGTAGCGAGTGTAAATAAATCTCTTGGATTTTTGTTACGAATATGTAGGCACTTCAGAAATACTGATACCATGAAAACACTATTTAACACGCTAGAAAGGTCAAAGCTGGATATTGGATCTATAATTTGGTACACTATGTGTGCAAATTTCAATAAGTTTTGCACAAATACGCAGCAAGAAATTCATCTCTTCGCAATGTCACCGGACACATTTTGTAATACGATACAAGAATTTGTCTCACAAACAGAAGCCTAATTTAATATTACTATATGTTTGTATTCTTATTAAACTTAAAAACTGAAATACAAAGTTGTACACCTATTACATGCGCATTACAACTTTAAAGCTATGTAATTGGTCTCGTGACTGTTGAGCTTAAATAAACTGACATGAAATGAAATTGGAAACCCTTAGTCAGGAGAATGAGCAGGAAATGGCAGAGCAAGAAGCCTAGAGAATGGACTTCGAGGATCTGTGTTTCCAATTGTTGACTGAGGCCAACGAAAGATTCAACGATAACGCAAAAGGCTCATCTACAACTCGCGATCAGGTATCACAAGGCGGACTGTACTCTGAAGTCCGTCGAGAAATCTTTTTTTTTTGAGTAACGAAGTCTATTAGTAGGCAAAAGTTGTGTTTTCCCAACATTAATAAGCCCATCAAATTTCAGCCTGATTGGAAAATATGTTCTGTTGTGTGAAAACTCTTTAAAATTCCATTTTTAGCCAATAATAATGACAAAATGTAAAATTTGAAAATCTATTCCATATCGGTAATTTTGATATTTTTATTGTCAATTAGTGCCGTAATGCTGACACGTTACACTCCTTATCCATTTATTTATAAATATGGCCTTGAAGAAAGAAGCAAAAGAGGAGGGGAAACACTTAAAAACCACTATTCTCGTACGATTAAGCGAACACCTTTAAAACTTTTGTTTTATACTATTAATTTTAATGCAGAACTATTAAACATTTTATATTCACATTTCACTTGGCAGTATTTTGCTCACTTTATCAACCCAGAATCGACCAAGAGGAGGTAACTGCATTTTTGGCCCCTTCCCTAGTCCCACCCATCCACCCAACCATATTGTAGAACTGTGTGAACTATGTTTTTTTTCTTCCAAATCTGGAACTGTGTCCTTGATTCTAAACCAGACCTGTTGTAACCGTCTCTTGAATGAATTTCACATATTTTTTCATAAGCCGTCGTCACGAGTTTGACCGAGCGTTCCTCTGCCTGGGTGTGGCAAGAAAAGTGCACAAAATCCCATTTAGAAATCTGTTCAGAATCTTCAACCTTTCCTTGAGATCATTTATTGGCAGATTATGAAGCACTGGAGGTGATGTAATTTCACAATTTGACCAGTCAGTCATATCGACGTAATTTTTAGCTTTAAAGTTAAGCTTAGGAATCTTGAAGGGGCGCAATACATTCGCGTCGTTCTGTCTGGCAAAAATAACTTTTTGAAGTGCATCTTGTCTTGCCTGAGATCTGAGATCCGTTAACATGCTGAGAAGCATGTTCTCTGGGGAAGCGAAAAAAGGATTCCGCGTAATGGTACCATCGACCTTTTTCACGTACTTATTTGGTAAGTACTTGGATTTTTGGATAGTTTCGAAAAGATTTCTTGCCGAGGGGCCATTGATTCTGAAATCAGAGGAATCTTAGCAAATGATTTCAAATAATTTCCACTGATTTCAATTGATTCCTAACGATTACACTCTTAGCATAAATGAAAACCTTGATTTCACCAATTTCCGTTTGAATTCAATTGATTCCTAAAGTTATATTTTTTCCACAATGATTACTCTAGATTCTTCTGAAATCCTGTGTGATTTCAACCGTTAAAAGTTGTTAAAAGTGTCCGATTCGAGAGTGAATGGCCTCTCGTATTTTGCACCGTCTTTGATTGAGCTATTGAGTTTTATGCGAAACCACATCGGAACATATACCCTAAGTATGAATTCCACAAACTTTTTAAACTCAGAGGATGGTTTTGACGTCGCGATATATTTTCTTATTATCCTATTTGAGAAAGTATTCCATCGTTCATGATTGACAGCACCTGGATCTTGAAGAATTAAATCATGAGAGTAGTTACCAGATTTTATAGCATGTGAAATTTCCAAAAGATATTTCTGACTTTTACTCAATATTTTCAAAATTTCAGCGGCAATTATCAAATCTTTTTGGCCTTTGTTCCGTTCTCTTCCGATTTTGTTTTTATTTCTAACTAGAGAAGGTTCAAGGATACTTGCAACTTCGAATGCAGATGACACGATAAGTGCCGTAGCACGAGAACTGACACCAAAACTTTGGGATAGGAGAGAAGTTTCTTTGAGGAGAATCTGCGATAGATTAGAAGAGCTCAGTTTTGATTTTTTGGAAGGAGCATACTTTTCTTCTATGTCACTAATTTCTGAGTCAAATTGCGATTAACCTTTTTTCACCTCTGATACAGAGGAAGAATATGAAGCCTTAATATTATCATGAAGAGAATATCACTTCTTTGCTTTACAAGTTTAAGATTTTCACACACACACACACATATTATTATTCTTTTTTGCTGTTTTCTTGATTCAGGAATGTCTACTAAAGCAATTTTCCCTAATCTTGGACCACTCTGATAAAAAAGAATGCCTGTTCGAGTATGGTTACTTTCTTATCCATTGGGCATCTGCAACTTTTAAAATCAGCAAACTTGCATGCAGCAATGTCGAAAAGCTTTTTTGCAGATGCTTTGAAATTGTCTACATTTCTTTTTAATGGTAAACTTTTTTCAATAAATCCTAACCAGTTCTTAGTTTCCACATATTTCTTGTGATAATTATTTATCATTTGAACTACTCGTGTATGTGACATACTTGGGATAGACGTTTTTATATAAATTGTCTGTACTTTCTTAGCCACATTATCGGCAATTACCAAAAAGGGGGTTCTTTATTACCTCCGAAAACTATTTCTAATTTGAACTTTTCCTGTTGACAGCATAAGGTTACACCTTTAATGGAAGGTAAGTGACTTTCTACTAAATCTTTCGGATCCCCAAAAAGTGGACATTTGATGGCCTGCCGTGAAGAAAATTTTGTGCGTTTCGATATGATAAACAAAAATGAAAAGTCAAAGCAATCTATTTAAATCAATTTTTCAATCAAATACGAGATAAGACTTCAAGCGAGTGATTTGTATACTTTTCACGCTTAACGTATCAGCTGAGTAAGTCAATGTGTGAGCGAGCACACCAAAATGAACGTCAATACATCAGTCGAGCGCAGCAGAAACAAACGAACATCGAATACAGCAGTCAGCTTCCTCTGCTAGATATGTGTGAATAGTTATGTGAATTTCAAGAATGAAGGTATAATTCATCTACCCTTATAACGTTCTACACAAGTAAAATCCAGAAAACTGAGATCATAAATACTAATATAAACTAAAATAGAAGTTTTAAAGGTGTTCACCCAACCGTTCGTAAATAGACATTCTTAGCTGGTTTTCTCTTCTCACTTACTTCTTTCTTTAAGGCTATATTTATAAATAAATGAATAAGGAGTGTAACCTGTCAGCATTACGGCATTAATTAACAATAATAATTTAAAAACTACCGATATGGAATCGAGTTTAAAATTTTACTTTTTTAAATTAATATTGGCTACAAACCAAATACTCAAGAGTTTTCACCCAACAGAAGATACTGTCCGATCGAGTTAAAATTACGAGGGCTTATTACTGTTGGCTAAACACAACTTTTGCCCACTAGTAGAGTCCGCTACTTGAAAAACCGTTTTTTCAGCCCACAGTTCAGTGTACACCCACCAGCAGCTCACCATCGACCAAACATGCCAAGGATAGAATTACCAACATTAAATGATGACTATCAATAATGGCCGGCTTTCCATGACCACTTCAAGTCATTTATCTGTAAAGAGTGTTAGGAATATTTATATTCTAGCGCCATATCGGTTCGTCATATTTCACGTCTCACTCCAGCAGCGATTTCCTAATTCTAGGGAAAGAGTTTAGATATTAGGGAAGTAGGCAGCGACCGATCATTCGATCTCGAACTGTGTAACTAAACGGATTTTGAGCTCTAAGGAGCATATTTTCTGTGAGGCTACGGACATCGATATACCATGAACTCAACATCAGCCACGGCGATGTCACACACAACAGTGAGCAAGGCACGTGCATCTCGTGCAGGCAACGAAGCACTCTTGGCGTCAGCTTTAATCAACATCCAGGATTTCCACGGAAGATTACACACCTGTCGTGCTCTTTTGGATAAAGGTTCAACCTCCAACTTTATGACAACCAGTCTCTGTCAAGGTCTTCTACTGAAGATTGAAAAACAACGAATGCAAATTGACAGGATCGGTTGCACAAGCGCTCAGAGTGCTTATTATACCAAAGCAACCATTGACCCCAAACTTAGGCTAGCTGATCTACAGTACCATGAAGTCAAAGCGGTTGACATTATCATCGGAGTTGGTATTTTCTAAAATTAGATCTGCGTCGGACGGATCAAATTGATTCGAGGATTGCCAGTACTCCAGAAAACCAAGCTGGGATGGATTATTGCAGGTAACCTTTCAAGTGTTTCAGATAGACATCGTGACATGTGCAACGTCGGCCTCACAAGTCTAGATAACAATCTAGAGAAATTCTTGTATACTGAGAAAGGTTTTACTCAGTAATCGAACCTAATAAAGGAGCAAACCTTATGCGAGGTCCTTTTTATTCACACTTAAAACGAGCCGACGATGGTCTTTTTATTGTTAAACTACCACTTAAACAGCTCTACAGTGCATTCATGAAAGAGTATCAAGATCTTGAGTACATGACAGTACTAACTAGTGAGGCTTTTCAGTTGAAGTCAATCAGATACTATATTCCTCATCACGCAGTGCTGAAACCGGACAGCACAACGACCAAGCTGCGAGTTGTCTTCGACGCATCAGCAAAGACTGACTCAGGCAAATCATTAAATGATCTCATGCCAGTGGGGTTAACTGTCCAAGAAAATCCGCTCTCACTCATTTTAGGTTTCAGGATGCCTCACATCGTGGTCACAGCTGACATAAAGAAGATTTACCAGCAAGTATGGGTTAAGCCAGCCGACTGGAATCTACAATGTATCCTGTAGAGTGAAGACTTGTCTGAAAAACCTACAATTATTCAGCTCAACACCATCATTTATGGTACAGCTTCCGCACCATTATCAGCAACCAGATGTCTGAAACAAGTCGCCGAAGATGTTAGTCTGAGTCACCCCGTAGCAGCAAAGGTAATCGTCCATGACTGTTATGTAAACGATATGATTACCGGCTCGGACACCGATCCACAGACTTTAAATTTACGAGTTAAAGTTTCTTCAGCACTGGAGGCTTCGAGATTTTACCTTCGAAAATGGTGCCCCCACAGCGAGAAGGTGACTCTCAGTCAACGACAGAATGCCGCTAATCTCATTGAATTTGAAACCCCTGAAGAGGCCAAAACACTTGGAGTTAAGTGGCATCCGAGAGACGAAATTTTTTAAAAAATTAAAGCAAATTTCTAAATGGACAATTCTTTCAGAGATTGCCTGGATTTTCGATACTGCGAGCCCGCTAACATCGGTTGTGATCACTGCTAAGATAACCATGCAATATCTCTGGTAACTAGGCTGAAATGGGATGAATCCACACCGGTTGACACCCACCCTCAATGGGAACAATACCGTCAGTGCCAGTGAGCCTAAGCATTGGCAGACATTCGTCACCAACCGAGTCAACTAGATACAGCAACTCACCGACGTCAAGAAATGGAAGCACTTTCCGACTAGCAGCAATCCTGCGGATCTTATCCCCCGGGGTATCGCACCGGAGAAACTCATCAAGAACTCACTGTGGTGAAATGGTTGCAACGAATCTGTTGGCCAAACGAAACCTACGTACCCACGGACTTCCAAGAGCAAAGACAGGTTGCCATGTATCACCTTAGTGTCCCAAAATGGCATATGATTGATCAATTTTCCAATCTAAACGACTTGTTGAAAATATCCAGTTTTTTTCAGATTTCACCCGAAAATCACCGGCGAAATGCAACAAGGATTTGATCAAGCTCTTTCTGTGGACGAGATCCAACGTTCACTTAAGTTCCTTATTGGTATTTACCAACGTGAAGATTTCGCAGCAGAGCTAACTTGTTTGAAGAGACGTTGTCAGTTGGAAAACAAAAATTTCCTACTAGCCCTTTCATCAATGAAGACGGACGCTTGTGTGTTGGAAGTCGGTTGGACAATTGAAATCGACCAGAAGATCAAAAACATCCATTGATCTTAGCACCGCATCATAAGTTGACCAACCTCAACATTTTCGTACAGCACGAGCGACTTCTCCTTGCAGGAGCCCAATCGGCTGAGGTTTTGTATTCCCAGAGGGCGCAACGCTAACGCGTATAACCTAATACCTATCATTCCTCAGAAGGGTCGTCTGCAAGCAAATAGAACGTAAGAGGCTCGGCCATTCTCGAATACTGGAGTGGACTACTCTGAGTCAGTTTCAGTGGTGTAGTCGGAGCCTGGCGGGACTTGGCGTCCCCAGGGCACTATTTTTGAAGGCCTGGCGGCACCAGGCCTTCTTTTTTTATGAATGTTAGATTCTCTATACAAATTTTAATAAATCAACGGTAATGGTTATAAATTATCAGAAATTTCTGGTTATTTTCATGCAATTTTCGAGAAATTTTTAGTAACTCATACGAAGTTTTCAAAAAATTTTTAGTTAGTAGGGTAGCCTGATTTCTAGTAATTTTCCTCGAATTTACTGTCAAGCCACTTTTTTTCTAAGACCTCACCACTGGTCAGTTTTCATCAAATCAGGTCTCAGACGAAGCCAAACTACGACGAAGGCTGTCGTCAATGCATCCTTAATAGTAGCAAGACAGTGTTTCAACCACTGAAGGTTACCTAGATATTTATACGACTCTTCCTTCGTCATGGTCTCAATGAGTACCTGATCGTCAAGCAGCAACTTCGCATTCACCACACCTCGTTCTAAGTGCACTTGTCCAGACCGAGTTCCAAATGAATGCCATTAGAAAATTACAAGAAGATGTCAAGTACGAATTATTGAAAATAACGAATTTTTTAAATTTACTTTTTCTTATATCAAGGTATTTAATAAATTAACATCCATCTTTTTTGGTAGGAAAAGGTGTATTTCTATGCTGCCTCCAAATCTAAAATAACTTTTCTTGACTATAATCAAAAATGAAAAAAATAACAACTAAAACGATTTGTTAGAAAAATATAAAATAAAAAAAATTTCTTCTTACCTGATCTGGCTCAAAACCGGTCAAATTTTGGACATCATATGGGACTATAATTCTTGCAAATTTCGAGACCTTAGCTCAACTTGTTTGCGAGTTATAATTAAAAAGGCATTGTTGACATACACACATGGGGTAAAATTTGCCAAGTGTACCCACCTCAAATTTTGTTGTTGCCTATCTTATTGAAACTCCGCCAGATTGTAGTACTAGAGGTAAACTTAGTATAAAGGAATGTTAAGATACAGAGACCCGAATTTTCGACGATTCAGCCCGACCGCTATTTATTTATACTATATATCTTTATTTTACAATAAAGAAATTATTTCATCTTGATTTTTCTTTTTAAAAAACATTTTTGAGTTTCTTGTAAATATCAATTCTGCCCGGCTTTCTTGAGAATATTTTTCTATAACGCGAAATAAGCTTGTAGAATCGTTTCTTTTCGTTATTACCGAGCAACGTCCATTGAGGGACTTTTTCATTAATCTCGGCATCTTTTAAATCAAATTCATGGTGGGTATTATCGTAAGTTTTAACGTGATTTATTTTTCTCACGACATTAGGATAAGTGTTTTCCGCGGCAAAATGTTTTCCTAAACAATCAACAAATTTGTCTCTGTGAGAATTTTCGGGGTCGCAAATTAATCGTATTCTTCTTGGATCTTCGTCCAGTAATTTTATTTTTATCGCTTTATTTTTATCGCGTAATTCAGTCGTATTATCATCGAAGTCTATTTTGTTTGTAATCTTTTTAGTAAATCAACCCCAATAATGCAATCTTTGTTTAATTTGGGAACAATCAAAAGTACTTAAGATCCTATATAATTACCCATTTTGAATTTTGCATAAACTTGATGCTTCAATTTTACGGGTTTTGCTCCTGTCGCTCCGACTATATTCGTTCCTACAATTGGCAATAATTCGCAATCTTGAAATATTATTTTTCTCTATTATTATAATCTACTATTATTCTCAAAGAAATTTTCCATAATGCACGTTACTTCGCTTCCGGTATCTAACAATGCTTTCGTCTCAAAGTCTTGCAATTCAAAAATCATAATGGGACATTTATCTAATTCATTATTTACATTTTTGTCCTCATTTTCTAATAGATCGCCGCGCATGTCTAAAGGGAGAGTCTTTTTGAAATCGTTGGGCCCCGGGTTCGCCTCGATCGTGTTCACATCTACCAACCCGAGGCTTGCTCGTTTCGCTCTTCTTCTATCTCTACACAGTTATACGCGTCGTACGAAGCTTCCTCTTGTGATAACATTCTTGCTTGCTTCGTGTTGCTTTGATTCACGGGTGCCCTATTAATCGAGTCGCTTTTATTTAAATTTCGGTATGGTACATTTCCCATAGACTGGTCATTTCTATCCGTAGCATTAGGATTTACATTATTTTGACCGTCATACTCGCGTTTATAAATACCCCCTTGAACATATCCATTATTATATCGCTCGGGATTATAATTATTTTTATATCCATTATTTCCCGCTTTAATCTTGTTTTGACCATTATTCTCGTATCGAGGTCGATTCAAAACGATCATTTTTGAAATTTGTATTGTTATTACCGCTATCTGGTTTGCCTTGATAATTGCCGTATTTATTATAATTACCGGGACCGGTATTTCCTGGGTACGTGTTTTAAAGACTACCATTAAAATGGCCATTATTTTGTCTATTTCTATAACCTGGATTATTATTAAATTGTTGATGTTCGCGATTTTGCTGATCGTTTTGATATCTCTCTCTGTATTGATTCTCTTCAGAGTTCTGATTATTAAAATAATTGTCTTCTGTACTTTGAAAGTTCCTACCACAATTATTTCTGCGATTTTCGAAACGATTATTATCTCTGAAATTGCCTCGAGGATTTCCGTGTTTGCTATCGTGCCTATTTTGATCGTAACCCGAATTTCTTTGACTCTCATAATTATTTGTGCGATTGTTCATTCTAAATTGGTCAAAAGCTTCCAACAAATCGATAAATTCCTTAATCGTTTTTACGCCGCGGACAATAAATCGTGTGCGTATTTCATCTTAAAAATGCCTAGAAATCCTTAAAACAATTTCTTTTTCGGGCGGAGATGGAATAAGATCTCTGGCATTGTTGATCATTCTTATCGCGTATGCCGTTCGTGAAAAAATTTCCCCTTGTATTGTATTTCCCAAACTCGAGGTCTTTATTAATTCTAAACCGAATTTCTTCGTTCTAGAATCTTTTTATGAATTTTTCTTTAAAATTTCCCATAAGATCTGAATCTTTTGCCATCAAATTCCACCATTCCCGAGCTATTCCCTCTAGGCATGCCTGGACCACATAATTAAATTCATAATTGCTGACATCCATCGCTTCGATATAGCGTTCGAAATCCTCTAAAAACATCATCAGTCTTTCGCGACCTGACCCGGAAAATTTAGGCACTGAATAATTTTTTATCCATGTGATTTTCGCCTGACCTCCAACCTGCCTAATCCGGTTTAGACGTTTTTCAAACGCTTTGTGATCATTTTCTAAATTCGTTATACGTTTCTCTGTGCGCAAACCTTTAGCTAAAAGATCCCCATGATCTAATTGTACTTCCTCGGTTTTTGATTTTAAAATGCTAACTTTCTCTTCGATGTCTACAATGTGACCTTCCAGATACGCACTTCTCGCTTCGCAATTTTCTTTCCTAATCGAGATACTCTGATCTATTCTCTGTAATAGTTTTTTCGTGCTCAGGTCCACTTTCTGACTTGTTCTTGTAATTTCGTTTGACAATTTTTGCTTATTCGCGTCGCAATTTTTTGTTGCCGCTTTTTGCTGGTTGGCTACGATCGCGACATTTCTTTTTACTATTTTAACTGCTGATTCTAAATCTGCAATTACTTGGTCGAGAGTCCTAATTATTCTCCTACTTTCTTCGTTCTCTACCTCGTATTCCTCATCATCCCGATCATCAATGTGCGTTTTGTCTGAGACTAACTGATCATCTTCCGCGCCTTTGGAAATGGTTGTGTTTTGCTCGCTATTATCGAAAGGGTTTACGAGCAAATCATCCGCCGAATTTTTTTCTACACTTCCGGAAGCGTCTTCTAATT
>JBAGKK010343312.1:0-19244 GCA_037177015.1 Euceroptres primus
CCCAAGTAGCTGCACATTATGTATAAATTTCATGGAAAAATAATTAATTGCTCTTGAGATATCGGCAATTTAACACGGTAACGTACGCGTGTTAAACTGCCGATATCTCAAGAGTAATTAATTATTTTTCCATAAAATTTATACATAATGTGCAGCTACTTGGCTAAACATCTTATGCTAGTAGACAAAAAAATTCAATGATTTCCACAAATTAAACCGTTAAACTTTGATTTTATACAAAATCTCGAGCCTTCTAATTTTTAAAATATTAAATTCCATGACTTTTAAAAATTAAAACCTTCAAATTCACTGATTTCCACAAATTAAATCATTAAACTTTAATTCCTTGTATTCTAAAGCCTTCCAATTGTGCAAATTGTAAATTTCCAATTCCATGATTTTTAAAAATTAAATCGTTTAAATTTGATGATTTCTATTATCTATAAATCGTTGAAAATTGACTTATTAAGGAATTAGAAACCTGAAAATTGAATAGGTTTTAAATTTCCCAGATCTATCCGGGATCTATTCAGCTCCTATCCGGATTTTATCTTAAACCTATCTGAGATTTCAAGCAGGGTAAATAACCAAAACCTTCGAAGATCCTTATTTAAAAATGTTGTAAATAAAGTGCTCATATCATGAGCACTTTGCTTCCTCGTTATGATGAAGTAGCAAACAGATAGTTTGCTTCCTCATAGAGGAAACATTAATTATTTTAATAAAATTGTAAATCTTAATTTTTTTCAATATTATAAATGATTAAAATTTTCTTAATCTTCAATAAAATGTATTAATATTATAGGTCAATCGATTTGTTTCGAGTCAAGGAATCTTTCATTTCGATGATAGAAATTCGAAAAATTAAAATTTTTAAAATTATTTTAATAGAATAGTGAATTTTAATTTTTTTCAATCTTATAAATGACAAGAATTTTCTTAATTTCCAATAAAATGTATTAATATTATAGATCAATCGATTCTTTCTTTCCAAGGAATTTTTTCTTCTCATGCATTACCTGTGAATTATGATAATAAAAAAAGTTCCAACTATAAAAACCGATTTTCAAGTATTTATTTTATTTCAAGTATATAAAAAATCGAATGAATATTTTTTGAAATCCTTGTGTCTGATTTGTGATATTAATGGTTAAAATAAGCCCTCCAAATTTCATCAATTTATCTGCAACCGTTCTCAAGTTAACGCGTTCACAAAAAAGTGTGACATCCACACACATACACACACATACACCAGGACATTTATCAACTAATTTCAAAAGAATTCAAGTGACTTTAAATGAATTCACGTGAATTCAAATGACTTCAGATATTTCAGGAGATTTCGTGACTTCAGGAGAATTCAAGTGACTTCAAATAAATTTAGATGATTTCAAGTAACTTCACGTTCAGAAGATTTCACTGACTTCAGGAGATTTCAAGTGCCTTCAGGAGAATTCAAGTGACTTCAAGTGAATTCACGTGAAGTCACATGAATTCACGTGAATTCACGTGACTTCATATAAATTTAAATGACTTCAGATATTTCAGAAGATTTCAAGAGAATTCAAGTGGATTCAAGTAACTGCACGTGAATTCACGTGACTTCATATGAATTCATGTGACTTCATGTGAATTCATGTGACTTCATGTGAATTCAATGGCCTTCAGGTGAATTCAAGTGACTTCAAGTGAATTCACATGAATTCAGATGACTTTAGCTATTTCAGGAGATTTTAAGAGAATTCCAGTGACTTCAACTGAATTCAAGTGACTTCAAGTGACTTCAGACACTTCTTTCATTTGTCAGAAATTAATATACTTGAAATGAAAAGTCTAGAATCTAGAAAGTAATAAAACTCTGCTCCCGTTTGAACTACTAATTGCTCGTTCATGTGCGCACACTTTTTAAATTTATTTATTTGAATGAGCTCGAATTAAATTTCAATTCAGTGGAAATTAGTACTCAAAAGTTGATGAAACCTGTTCGCAATATTTCAGCCTCCGACTGCGAACTTTCGTGCGTTCTGCGTTGCATAAAAAGAGAGAGAATAACGTAAATAAAGTCTCCAACCTCGACAATATCATTTTAATTTGCTTTATTGGTTTTTAATCATCGAATTTTAAAAACCTATAAATTAAACTATATGATTTTACTTTTTTAGGTTTGCCTATTTTGAATATCTAAAATTGTCGTTAAAAATTCATTCATGACGTATAGATAATTAAGTTCATTTGCAGTGTCACATTTTAATGTACCAGTTTATAAACCCAAGAGAAAAAACTTTCTTTTATAGTCAATAAAATTCTAATTAATGTGAATAATTTCTATACTAGCTATCGCAATAAATTTACGGTTTCTGGAAAGAAATTTATAATTAGATAAGATTTTTATACTCTATAAAACATCGATAATACAAATTCGAAAGGGATATGGATGACACAGAAATTACGATTTTCACCTGCATATTATGAAATCATGTTTATTGTTTTTGTCCTTGACTTGGCACACAAGAACGTTTTCGAATGAAAGTACGTTTTTGAAAATTAGATATTCCATCTCACTGAGTATACCGTAAGTTGATTTGAATGAAATTTCAGTGACATATCCAACCTCGCGATAGATTTACTTCATTCCAGATAAATTAAATTTTATTCCGTTGCATAAATTCAGCTAATATTTCAAAAGATAAATAAATGTTTTAACCCTTATCGCAGATAATTAATATCCTCTCTCATATATATTTTACGTACATATATGTACGTAAAAACATGTGTTTTTACTTAAAATTGAATTTTATGAATTTTTTAAATATATGATGCTTCTAATGTTTATGAGCCTATATGCACCAAGTATGATAATAAACATTTAAGAGGAACATTACTTTGTTATGTTCCAATCTCTCCCTTAAACTGGCTTACTAAGGCAATATTTTATAATACTAATTAACAATTTAACTACTGGGTAATAATAAGATCTTAACATTATGCTACTCCCTTTGTGATATGTGTAAATTTTTATTAAAATATTTTTAAAATAATTCTTGCTTCACTTCTAAACAGTATTCTTTATTAGGAACTGGGCACTTAGAAAAATAAAAAAATAAAAAATTGTTTTTCATGCTAGGAAATTTTTAATGAAATTTTTAACTATATAATGGTCGTTGCCAAAAAGTGGTGAAAAGACTATCTATTTTTTGAAAAATTAATCTTCTCAGAACTAACTACAAAATTTTTTTTCATTATTTCTAATTTAAAATAAGAAGAAAATACTAATTTAAGAGATCAAGGATCATTTTTGTAGTGAGGATAAATAATTTTCACGTTAAGAAGGTTACTGAGTGGACATTCAATAAATGCAGAAAAATACATTTGAAAATTATTTTTAAAGTATGTGGAGTAGAGATAAAAATGTTTAACAATACTGTAAAAATTTCTTTTTTCGCGCTCTATTTGACTGTCTCTGCAAATTTTCGATTACATTTTTATTTTATTAACATTGTTTAAAAATTATTATTATTATTATAAATCCTGCACTGTTAGAAATGTTCGTAAATTTTTTGAACTTTTAGGTTACGAAAGAAACAGAAATTTTTATAAAACTTAAGATACTTTTCAGAAAACATATCTAAAAATTACCAAATTGTAATTGAAATTTACCATACTGTAACTGAATTTTCATGAATTTGACTTAAATTTCAGTTACGGTAACTGAATTTTCCTAAATTTATCTAAAATTTACCAAATTATAACTAAATTTTCAGTTAAATGTAACTGTATAAAGCTTCAGTTACCTGAACATAAAATTTTTCTGTTACAGTTTCGGAATTTTAAGTTACAAGTTTCAGAATTTTCAGTTACAGGTTTCAGAATTTTCAGTTACAAGTATCGTAAAATTACCAAAATGTAACTAAATTTTCCTAAATTTTTCTTAAATTTACCAAATTGTAACAGAAATTTACCAAACTGTAACTGAAATTTCAGAAACGGTAAGTGCATAAAGCTTCAGTCTCATGTCTCTGAAAATTGCTATATAAATTTCTAACAGTTTACAGAACTATAGCATCCTTTAAAGCAAGAAATATAAAATTTCTAAAAATTTATGAAGCATTTGCTTTAATTTCTTAAATTTGCTGACATCATTTAGCCTTGAACTGCGAATAAAAGCCTTGATAAATATTCAAAGGTGATTCAATATTTTAGATTCCATTCCATTGATTTCATTAAATTGAATGATGAACGCTATTTTTTTCAAGAAGGCTGTTTGTCGAGTTTTGATAAGTAAACACCCATCGTTTTTCAAATACCTTCTCGATTGAGATATAAAATTCAATGTGGTAACAAAACAGAATTCAGTCGTATATTCGAATTAATTGGTCCAGTAGAAAGATTGATTGATCCAGTAAAAAGATATTAAAATTGCAGATAATATTGAAGAGGGGAAATTTGTACTTTTTTTAAAAACGATTTCCATTGAGTGAATATTCATCACAGAATGAGAATAAAACAAAAAAATGTGCTATTTTCGATTTTAAGCACTTCGTGAAGGCTGACACTAATGAGACTGTTCAGGATGTCAAGATCCTCTGGGACTAGACTCTAGAGTCTTCAATCTTCAATTCCACGTCCTTGTCAATAGACGATTTATTTCTCTTCAGGTGAGAGAGAGAAGGTGGCAAAAGAAGAGAATGATACCAGATTCAGAAATAAATTGGTTTGTGAAACGATCAGGATTCACTCGTCCTTAGACTAGAATGACACAATAGACACCTCAAGAGGATGTAACAAATGTAGATACATATGTAGGTCTAAGAACATCGTTAAGTGCTTCTATCTCTTCTGGATCATTCTAATGGCTTTCTAGATCGAAAATTGATAAATGAAGTATTCTGTTTATTACAATAAGTCGTCTTTGCTCAGAAAAGTAATATTGAACAGTTACAGAAAACGTTTTCAACCAAAAGGATTTACAAATTTCTAAAAAGTCTGAAAAAAATTCAAAAAACTTTCTGAAAGCAAAACAAAAAAGCAGGAAAGGAGATCTCGCTTGTAACTCAAAACTGACATAACGATTTAAAAATAAATGAAGGAAGAAGTAATTAAAAATAAATGAAGGAAGAAGTAATTAAAAATAAATTAAGGAAGAAGTAAGTAATTGAATAAAATTTAAATTGCAATTCAGTCTTTTTCTTCAAATTTCCAAAAATGTCTATTAAATCACAAGCTTCCCGCTAACAATACGGATATCCATTATTGTCCTCAAATTACAGTTATGCTAAAATTTTTATACATATTACAGAAAAAATCTGGTGTCTCTATTTTGGCAAATATCTTGTTAATTTAGCAGATTTTTTTTCTGATTAAGATTGAACTTCACTTGAGGTAAGTTCGTTCAATCTTACAATTTTTATTCGCTAATCAATTCAATAAATGTGTTTCTCCGTATTAAATTTGCCAATTAAATAAAATATTGCATTATAAGGTTTCTTCTTACTTCAACAGAAGTGATTTTTTATTAGTTGGTATTTGATTTATCAATAAAAAATCAACAGTAGGAAAAAAACAACAAAGAATTGAGGTTCTCAGGTTGTTTGTATCGAAATGATGGGAGTCAAAGGAATGATATAGTTGGACGCCCCCTTCTGTGACCATAGGACACATCGCGACAGATGGTGTCCGGATAGCGTTCGCCATAGTAATATAGAAATAATTTTATCTGGAAAATCGAGCTCACAAATGTTTGGTCCTCTATATGCTCCTTACTCGAGTACTTGGTCGTGTATGTGTATCCAGTTGCGGTTTGCACAATGGTGAGTATCCCATAGAAAATCAGCCGGTCGATTCTATCGAACAATGCGCCTCCATTTGCCGCGTCGAAACCGCGATTTTATCTCAATCGATGAGTTCTCGCGCACCTCGCTGCTGCGAAAGGTGCGGAATTTTTCCGTCGACCTTCCCAACGGACATATCGATACCAAGACTGGCGTGAAATTCCCTAGAAAACAAGGTTGATCATTAGAATCAGAGATCGAATCTATCGATGGAGTATCGATACACCCATTCGTGCCTATAAGAATTGATTGTTAAATCGAGATATCAGATTTCGTATTTTTTAGTTATGTCCTCTTAGTAATTTGTGTGGTGTTCGTACATGCCAGGAAATCTATGTTTCCTGTTAATATCATGCAGAATTTTAAGGTTGAATCAAACTATGTAGTAATCCGTGCTCGAAAGTGGATTTCTAAAGATTCTTGACTCTAAGAATTTCATTAAATGCTCATTGAGTCACGCTCGATAAAGCACTTTTATTTTATTCGTTATTGGATTAAATACACCTGGAATGCGGATTCTATCGAGGCTATTTCAAGTCTAGTCAAGCAAACAATTAAATTTTGCACATTCCTTACTATTATTTTAATTGGTTCGTATTCTTGAGTGGGTTTAATCAACTGTTCAGAATAAAGTTACTCTGTAGAGAGAATGAACAAATAGGTGATGAGATTTATTGAAAAAGTTATTGCATTTGGATACCAAAATGAATAAAAACCGAAAATCATGTTCCTGCTTGAATCTCTAGATTCTAGGAATAGCAAATGGGGAAAATTTTCCTTCAAGTGTAAAATGTTGAACTGATTTGATTTAGTAAAAAGCAAATCAAAATAAAAAATGTTGAGCTTTTCGGAAATGTCCATTGACCTCTTTTGCTCTGCCAGACATGAATTTGGGAGAAATAATCAAAATTATTTATGATATTAAATCAGAAGAGAAGAAAGTAAGACGTCATAACCTACAGTTTCCAATATTCAATAAAAATTAGACTCTAAAATAAAAATACCCGAAATACCTATAAATACTTTATCGTTTGAAGGTAAAAAGCTAGGGGGGAAGAATCAGAAGAGAAAAGTTGAATAACTCAGATCAGAGTGGAAATCTGTGGTTGCAGGAGCCCGTTAATTTGTAATGTCGCAAAACCGCTTTTTGCAAATTGCGGGGGCAGCTCACGAACTTGAGTTTTGACACATTTTGACACGAGGACCACACAGAGAGTGGAGACCAGGGACCGCGACAGAAAACATTGGCGATCGAGTGCCTGTTTTCTGTCATCATCCCTCCTACTCCCACCAATCAAATGCATCCTTGGTCGCCTTTCTACCACGGAATCCTTAGACACGCAAGAAGCAGACGACGCACCGTCCCTGTTCCAGGTCCTGGATAAGTTATTAGCAGCCTGCCCAGAGAACACGCGAATATCAATAAGAGCGCCCTCAAACGGGACGTATTTATTACAGCGATCAAGTTTTTCAAACGACGGACTTGGTAGTAAATAGGTCCCATCAGTCCGCGCGAATCGCGTATGTTGCAACCGTATAAAGATCGAAAGATGATTTCTTTACTGGACTGACCAATGGAGCCTACTTTTTATATCCTTGATCATCTTCTAGAGAATACGTTGCATTAATACCAATTATTTATTATTAAATTATATTTTTAATTGAGGTAACTGCAGTTTGCATCATTCCAGGAGCAACGAAACTGTATTAAAGTTTTTTCACTATTTCTCGCAACACAAATTTTATTAGCGGAAAACGCTAAGAAAAAAGAGACAAAAAATTATCATCGCACACAGAAAAAAAACAAAAGTTTAAAGTGAACCAAAAAAAGTTCAAAATGATCTACAACAGAAATGAACTTTTATAAGATCCTCATATGGTTCAAAATGAACCGCAGTATGATTCAATATGAACCAGTATCGGGTTTTTTTAAAACTATGGTATTGATATTGATTTAGTTAAAAACGAACCGAAGATCAATGGTCAATAGGAGTCGATGGCCAATAGGAACCAATATCGGGTTCTTTTTGAACCATAGTATTAATATTTATTTGGTGCCAAGTGAACCGAAAAATGATTCAATATGAACCAATACTGGGTTCTTTTTTAACCATGGTGCACAAGGATAGTAAGTTCAAAATGAACCAAAAAAGTTCAAAATGATCTGCAACAAAAATAAAATATCATAAAGGAGTTTGATTTGGTTCAAAATGAACTGAAAAGCCGCTTATTATAAACCAATCTCAGGTTCATTTTTAACCTAATCTGGGTCCTTTATAATAGTTTATTTTTGTTGCAGATCATTTTGATCTTCTTTTTAGTTCATTTTAAACGTACGGTTTAGATAAAACGTACGTTCAACGTACTAAACGTACTAAACTGTCCGGAACTTTTTCAACACTCTGAGTTTTAAAATATTTCTAGGAGCAGCAAAGCGATGTTGTTTTAGCGCAACGTTACATAGAGAAAATTCCATTTCTAACATTTTCAAAAATGTCTTTGATTAAGAATTTACATTTCTTAATGAATCATTTTAAGCAAATAAAAAATTTAAATTCTCAATCAAAAAAATATTTAATACAGAGACATTAAGAATTTACATTTCTTAATGAATCATTTTAAGCAAATAAGAACTTTAAATTCTTAGACAAAGAAATATTTAATACAGACATTAAACAGTACCAAACTTTGGTATTGTTTAGAAAATTCATTTCTCGATCATGGACGGTTCTTAGTCGTCCAAAACAAAAAATGTGAAAAAATATTACAAGGTAACTTTTTCGTCATTTCGGCATTTTCAGTTGGCTTTTTCTCGATCTCATGACGAAAAGCATTGTATTTGCCATGTCCAAACGAAAATTTTGTCTCGAGCGATTAAATCCCTCGGCTTCGCCTCGTGATTTAAACTACTCTCTCGCCAAAATTTGCGTTTAAACTTGGCGAATAATGTACTATTTACTCCTTATAGAAAGTGCACGGAGATAAAAAATTTGTAAAATTAACAGAATCATCTGTTACAATCTTAAAATAGGGTCAGCAGATTTTTTCTGTTATATTTACTGTTATATTTTCTGTTATATTTATTCTGTTATATTTATATTTATTTATTTTTGTTAAACTTACAGGTATCAATAAATTTAATAGATATTTCTGTATAGTTAATAGATATTTCTGTATATTTAACAGAAATGCCTGTTAGGTTAAAATTTTTTAAGAAAAATTAGAATCTATTAACCTAGCAGACATTTCTATTAATTCTACATAAATATCTCTTAAATTTACTGACTTCACGGAAAGAATAGTTGACTGTAACAACAAACTAGTTGGCTGTAGCAACCAAGAATTCGTGGTTAGATTTTACCAAGAACATTTTTTGTTGCAGTTACAAACCGGGGGTTGTTAGAGTATCTTTGAATCTTTGTATCTTTGTAACAGTAACTAACTTTCTTTGTTGCAACAGCAAATACTAAACCAACCAAGAATTCTTTGTTGCTACAGCCAACTATTTTTTTCCGTGTATCTGTAAGTTTAACAGATTGTTCTATTAATTTTACAGATTTTTTTCTCTTGCGTGTGATTTTTTAGTTTTCCACTTTTAAGGCTGGAAAACTTCAGCAAATATTTTCAAAAAATATATATATTTTTAAATATCAACTAGTGATGTCAGTTGATGTCAGTCAGTTAAACGGTTAACAAATGCCAAACGAATAAAACAGTTAAAACAATCAATGAAAAATTTAATTAATTCAGTTAATTCATTTAAAACGGTTAAAACAAATAAGTAGCCAAACGATTAATTGGTAACCTAGGATACCGCGCTATCGGTTTTGTCATAGTACATTTTGTTTTGTATATAATACATATGAAGACATGAGAATAACAACTCGTTAAAGACCATTTAAAGTTGGCCTCCCAAGTAATAATTAAAATAACCTAATTTAGGGTCCAACTTTAAATGGTCTTTACCGAGTTGTCATTCTCATGTCTTTATATATTTTTTTCACATTATATAAAAGACGTATAAAAACCAAATGTACCACAGCGTGATATCCTAGGTTACCAATTAATCGTTTGGCTGATTATTTATTTTAACCGTTTTAGCTGAATTAACTGAATTAACTGAATTTTTCATTGATTGTTTCAACTGTTTTATTCGTTTGGCATTTGTTAACTGTTTAACTGGTTGAAGTACACAGCACTAATATCAACCTTTAGATTTCTATTCATTTTCCCTGTTGAGAGAGTCTAAAGTGGCTTCGAAACATGTTGAAAACCTGTAGTAATATTTTTCATGCTCGTATATCTGTCTCTAATGAGTCAAAAAGTGAATTTTAGGGAGTTTGCATTTTATGCTGACCTTTTTGTGTTTTTTTCATTATACAATTTGGTTTGTAATAAGTGGAATTTCTTTTCTCCGTGTACAAATAATAATAATAATAATAATAATAATAATAATAATAATAATAATAGCCTCTTTATTTACCAAAGGGAGTAAAGGGGCGAGGCTCAGCTGAAAGTTGTTTCACAGCCTAACCCGAAAATACAGAGAAAAAGTTCTTAAAACTAAAGTTAACAAAGTACAAAAGATTTCTTAAAAATTAAGTTAGCCGAGTAACATATATATATATATATATATATATAAGTAAAGTAACGGCGCTAAAAACAAGAATAAAATTACTGTTTAGTTAACATAAAATAGAAGAATTAAAACTACAGAGAATAAGAGGGTATATAATAGCTGTGTGAATTACAAACGTTCATTGAAACATAAAAAAGTTTTGCTTAATGAAATTAACAATTTCACTTCGAACGGTCTTTAGATCAAGATCTAGTAATAATTGAGGTACTGCATTTAGGTATTTAGCTGCAGTATAAGAAAAAGTTCCCTGAAATTTAGACAGTTTATGATTTGGGATAGAAAAAGCACACTACTTGATCTTGTGTCAAGGAAACGTCTAGTATAATTTTCATTGCAGGTCCGAATAAGTTCAAAGAGGTACATTGGCTCATGAGAAAGAAGTAGTTTAGAAACTACTTTTAGAAGTAGTTTATAGAAGTTACTTTTAGAAGTAGTTTATAGAAGCTACTTTTAGAAGTAGTTTATAGAAGCTACTTTTAGAAGTAGTTTATAAACAAGACTGTAAAGGTGCAAAAGTTTATAAACAAGACTGTAAAGATGTAAAAGCCACCTTTGCCGCATATTTAACCACCCACTGCGTCGAAATGCAGATGAAATGTGATCAAATTTTCTTATGATTAAGATTATTTAAGATTACTAATTAAGATTTTTTTCACATTTTAGTGTGGCTTAAAGGCCTGGGACGAAGACTCAAATGTATTTTAAAAATTGGACATATATTTGTACATTAAATGAAAGAAGACAGAGGAGTGAGTGATAAAAAAATATATTCTTCTGAAGCTACCCTATTAAGAACTTAATTAAAAACGTTAAATGAGCAATGAAATCTTAGAAGCATTAACGATTTTTCTGTAATCTTTCACTGGGAAGATCGTCCAGTGCGAGTGTCTTGAAGCACAATGTATCCCGTCATGCGAAAGTACTAATCTTCGTCGGGAACAAATTGGAAAATACATTTACACGGATAGCAGGATGCGGGGATGCGGTACGTAAGTTCAACGGCTGCTCATCCAGGCCTAGACCACCGTAGGTCTGGGTGATATACGAGCAGTAAAAAGCGTCTTGGAGACTCGAAGTGGCCTCGGAGCGAATTATGCTCGGCATATGCGTCCTAGGTCGCGTTCAAAGCTTCGCGATTAGCTTCGAAGTACTGGTAACACTTGGCGAACAACCTCGCTTCTCCCATAGAATTGGGAACACATCGCTTCGAGTGCACACATTATTATCCCATACCTGCACTTTGAACAGGCGGCTTATAGAAAATGTCTAAGAGCAGTTGTCAGCGACATCATGGTCTTCTTACGGAGTCTATAGGCAGGTTCTTATAGTTCGCCCACGCCGATGAGGAAGGTGCACGGTGTCGTCGTTCGCCAGAAGCATAAAAGTGTCCGGAACTGCAACAGAGAGAAGGAAAAGGAAGGAGGGAGGCGGTTTGAGGAGGCTGGAAAGAGAGGGAGAAAAGAGACCCGAAGATCTCAAGAACAGGGACCACCTTGCTGCGAAGCGACGTGGGCGAGCTTGCGCAAGCTTGCAGTACCTTCTTGAGGTCAAGAGAGATCCTTTCGGATTCACCGTCGGTCTCTACACGCCTGCGAACTGCCGGACACGACTCAGGAGACCACGAGGACTACCGGTGGACTTGTAACTTCTGTACTAAGTCGTCTACCTCTTTCCGCTTCGCCGCCAGGTCTATTGAACGAGAGGACAATGAATGGCTTCATAATGCGGGCATTGGTTTACGGTGGATTCCATGTCATTTGATCAGAAAAATTTTCGTAGCCTTCTCTCTAAATCTGAATCAGTCAATTTCACTGAATTTCAGTCAATTTCACTGAAATTCAGTCAAAATTCACTGATGAATTAGCTAAAAATGGGTCACTGAATGAAATCAGTGAAAATTTTGACTGATTCAGATTTAGAGAGTTCGCACATTTTTTCTTTGGTACCTACATAACTCGCAATATTCCATTCAAGTCCCCGGAGTATTCTATTACCTCTTAACTGCCGATGGTAAAGATCTTTGCCATTTAGGACTTTTCCCAGACTGCCGGAAAAAGACAAATATTTGCCATGAAATATTTTGGTGTATTTAGGTCTACATGTGTTTTAAATAACAATTAAGAGTATTTATATATATTTTTGGATATGCTAATCATGATTCCATAGTCGGCTTAACAATTTTTTGTGACTAAAAATTAATATGGCTGCTCAAAAACCGCATTTTTTCCGATTTTTTGAAAAACTTTGACATGAAGTCTGCCGTCCAAAGTAAAAAGATAGGTAAGTGACTTTGCGGTTTAGGGTTATTCTCTTAAATCTAGCAATGCAAAAGTCGACCTAAGCAACAATGTCACTTACCTATCTTTTTACTTTGGACGGCAGAAGTACTTTACTGTATTAAGCCCTTTTCCTGAATTGAAATAATTTTACACCCCACATGATGGATGAGAAAGTATGTTGAGGCACACAGATATATTAAAAAAATTAGTTTGAAGTTTCAACCCTTGAAAGTTACCCTTGAATTCAGAGAAACTGCCCCTAGTGGAGAAAATTCGTTTACTCATTGTTTCATATACTAACACGCAGTTTTCATTCAAGAAAATATTCATTGGAATGTAAAGAGGAGTTTTCTAAGACTGTCAATACATCCTATCCCTTGTAATCCATCCTCGTGAGAAAAAAACTACCCTTGTTACTTCAATATAAACTATTTCCAAGTGCCAATAATTTCACACCCCACGTGATGGACGCAAAAATGTTTTGACACGTACAGATATTATATAAAATATACATGTAGTACAACCCTTAAAAATCACCCTTGAATTCAGAAAAACTACCCCTAGTGGAGAAAATTCGTTTACTCGTTGTTTTATATACTAACACTCAGTTTTCATTCAAGAAAATATTCATTGGAATGCAAAAAGGAGTTTTCTAAGACTGTCAATACATCCTACCTTTTGTAATTCACCCTCAAGAGAAAAAAACTAGCCTTTTTACTTCAATACACACTTCTTCCAAATGCCAATTATATCAGAAACCACGTGATGAATGAAAAACTGTGTTGAGAAAGTCGCTGAATCCGAATTTATAGTGAAAAGTACCAAATTCAAAGCATTTGAAGTTTAACATTTAAAATGTTCAAAATTTGGAAATATCTCAAAAACGGTAAGAGATACGCAAAAAATGACGAAATTTTGGAGGTTTCCTAAAGGGGACCGTACAAATCTATGAATCATTTAACGCACTGCAGTAATGGTTTGGTGAGGAATTTGTCATTTTGCGCTTGCTAAACAGACGTTCAAAGTAACATTTCTTACGCACGTATAAAAAACTCACATTTTCAATTTATTATAAATAATTTAGTGAAAAAATGTGGTTTCTTGGGAATTGGCTACTTTCTGTTACTTCAGTTTTTTCCAAAAAATCAACTAAAAATACCTTGCTTTTGGCTCAGTACTGTCGCAAATTTCCATTGGACAACCATTGTTTCTTATTCAGACAGTTTTAGCTAAGAAATGAATAACTTCGTGAATAAGACAACAATGGTTGTCCAATGAAAGTTTGTGACAGTACTGAGCCAAATTAAGGTTTGTTATCTAATATCAAGTTATCACTCTAGAGAACCATTGACAAGATATCTGCAGTCATGCCTGCAGAAGAAACGCATTATATTTATTAGATAATGACCCAAATGTGCATTTGTTTATAAAAATAGTTTAAATAATGACTATATATTGTTTATTTCCATTTAATTTCTAATTAGACTTTATAATACTTACATTTCCTCTAAAAAATGTCAGTTTGAAGGAACAGAACGTAGCCAATTCCCAAAAACCACATTTGTTCACTAAATTATTTATAACAAAAGGAAAATGTTGATTGATAAACATTTTCTTGATCAGTTCTCAATCCACATTCAGAAAATCCCGATCAGGAGTTTGAACTGCAATTTTGAATTTTCGGCAGTCTGAACATGTTTCTTGAAATTGGGTTGGCAGTTAAGGGGTTAAGACATTCGGAATATTCCCAACGAACATTACAGCAATGTTCGATATAATTTCCGACTTTTGGAATGTTTCGATGTAATATTGAGGAAATATTCTTTAGAAATATTGTAGAAAGATTCGCCCAGAAGCCTGAAATATTTCTATGGAATATTGCCAAAATATTATTCAGAATGTGTCTGAAATCTTTCAATGGAATATTTCTGGAACATTGCAATGAAAGTAAATGAAATTTTGTTGAATATTCCAAATTGCTCTGTTTGGAAAATTTGGACTAGTTGAGTACGCTTATTTGCTCGTAAGAGGATAAATCATAAAAATCGATCCAGTCTTTTTTGCTTAATTTTATCTACATACACAATACACATACAATATTATATTATTATAAACTGCTATTACAAATTATAATGTTACAATAATACAAATTACAAATATAATATAACGAAGATACCTATATACGAAATTACTAGAAAACTGCTTTACATCGTGACAATATTGGCCATTAGCTGAAAAATTACGATTTTAACCATTTTCCAAATTAAACTGAATAGTAATTTTTTACAGTCAAGTTTGGATGAATCGAAAATATGAGCTTTTTAAATTCGACATCAAATAACCTCAAGGAAAGATTTTCTTTCTGCTGTCTCTAGGACTATCTTAAATTAAAAAGGTATAAATTATCAATAAGTAATTCTTTAAATTTGAATAACTTTGAAATTTAATTTTTGATTATTACAATTGTCAAAAAAAATTCAATATAATTCAATGTTTTTCTCATGTGCATCCCTCTAGTGTTTCCTTTAAGCCATATATCATCTGGTGATATTTCAAAAATAAAATTAAATATTTCCTTTTTTCAGAAATACTTTCAAAATTGAGAAAGTTACCAAATTAAGCTACCAAATGTTGAAATTGATTTCATGAACATCAGAGGATTTTCTTAAGTTGAAGGCATAATTTCCTGACCTTTTAGGAATTCAGGTACTGCTAACCTTTGTAATCAGAAGATGATCAATTTTATAGATAACTCGAAAAATTTTCGAAATTTTTGTATTTAAATATAATTTGCCTTTCTACGCCACTGTAAAATAAATTTTTAAAATCGTAACTTTCAGCTGATTGTCAATCTTGTAACAATGTAAAGTAGTTTTATAGTAATTTTGTATATACGTATCTTCGTGCTTAAGATTATAATTTGTAATAGCAGTTTGTAATAATATAATATTGTATGTGTATTATGTATGTAGATAAAATAAAGCAAAAAAGACTGGATCGATTTTTATGATTCAACCTCTTACGAGCAAATAAACCTCTTATAATAATAAATTATAATAATAAACCTCTTACGTCCAAATTTTCCAAACAGAGCAATTTGGAATATTTAAAAAAATTTCATTTACTGTAATTGCAATGTTCCGGAAATATTCCATTGAAAGATTTCAGGCATATTCTAAATAACATTCCGGCAATATTTCAGTTTTCAGGGCGAATCTTTTTACAATATTTCTAAAGAATATTTCTTCAACATTACATTGAATTACAATGAATTACAACATTGAATCATACATTGAATTACAACATTACAACATTGCTGCAATGTTCCTTGGGAATATTCCGAGTGTCGCAATGGAATATTCCGGGGAGATGAATGGAACATTGCCTGTTATGTGGGTAATAACAAATAACCCCTCCAAATATTTTTTGATAATTCAAAATATTGGCGAAGATATGAGATTTTGAAATTTTGGGCAACTTTTCTTTCGAAATTCTATATCTTCGGTTCTATTTGACGGATTTTAATTTTTAAAGGCGAAAATTATTTCTATTAAAATATAATTTCAAGTATAAAAACCTCGAAAAAAATTAAAAATTGAAAATTTGTTGCTAAAATCCAAAATGAGAAACGCTATCCTGTAAAAAAGCACATCTCAATTTTTTAAATTTTTTTACCAAAGGAATGTCTAAGTGTGCTTTATAAATACAGCAAGTTTCATCGTGGGGACTCCAGTAGTTTTTGAGAAAAAAAATCAAACGTAATTCCTTCATTTGTCTAGGATGGTCCAGAAAACTTTTTTTGCAAGAGAACAAAATATCCCCCACCCAATATTTTCCATTGCTATAAAAAAAATCACTCCAAATCTTAACCAAATCGGTTGGTACTAAAAATATTTAGTTCTCATGATTTATTGGAGTAAAAATTGTTTAAAATTTTTAAATTATTTTAAATATTAAGCTCCATCTTGACCGAAATGACGTTAAAAATTCTCTAATTTTGATGGGTTAATATTGAGTGATACATTATAGTAATTTGTTTTCACGGTTAGTGGAAAAATCTCTTCCGATAACTCGCAACCTACCCACAATGATAATTCAGAACTCTTAAAAAAATTAATTGTTTAAATAATGGGGTCTTAACATCAGAATGATGTGAATATTCAATGAAAAACGATATAATTGACTAAATTTAAAAAAAAACTAGACTTTTCTACCAAATTGAAAATTGAAAATTTGTTGAAAAAATATTAGCGATTTTCCAAATATTCTAAATATTCCAATATTCCCAATCTCCAATTGGAGATTGTTTAAAACAAAAATTGATACTCTTAACAATGGTCAACTGGGCCATTAGTCGTAAAAAAAGTACTTTTCAATGAGCTGGTGCGAGAAACAAAATTATTTAAACAAATTACAATTATTCATACAGTTAAGAATTAGTGTAACATGTAACAGTATAACATTTCTTAAACGTTTTCTAAAACTTATGTTCCTAAATAAACATTAGAAATTGAACATTGAACTGAGAACTGGAAGAAGAACAAATAAAATAAGATATCTGAGATATTATCTGAGATAAAGTCCATTTATTGCGATGTCTGAAAACTTTCTATAGAAATTGAAAGCCGAACAATAAGACGAAACAAATGATATAAAGGATCGCATAAAAATCACCTCAATACATAAAAAATACCCTTATTTAGTTCAAGATAACTTGTGATGTCTCTCAGCCTTACTTTTCTTTTTTCATTTGAGAAAATGAAAAAGTGTAAAACATCAGAAATTCACAATTTCAAATTATATTTTATCCTAAGTAAGGAGGATGATTTATTTTATCTGGGTTTGAGCTGGTAGTAAAGGTAGAAATTTCCTGAATAATACACTTCCTAGTTCAGTCTTTTGCATATTCATCACATTAGTGCTGTGAATTTTTCACAAAGTCATTGAAAAAATGTTCATTATTTCGAAATTATTTTTGCTGCATATTCTTAAGGAATTGAAACAGTGTCTTACTAAACTTACTAAACGCATAATTTTTATACGTTTCAAGCTCTTTTGTAAAATAACTTTTGAATCCTTCACTGTAAAAAGTTTTTTTAAAAAAATATTTGGTACTCTTTTTTATTGCTGTATTGCTTGCATTGCGATTAAGGGGTTAAATCACCTTTGGACCTATAAAAATAAAGTTATTTTTGTGATTTTTTTTGGACGAAACGAAAAAATATTGAATAATTTAAAGTTAAGGGCTTTATTATTCATAAAAAAGTGTCTAAAATGCTTTTTTTTTATTTCTCTAATTTGACGGTGGTATGGCCTATCTAAGTTGCAGTAGTGTTTTTAGAGTACGTCCGCAACAGGAAACCTTAAAATCCAATTTTACATCTGGAACAAAAAACCAAAAAAATTCATAAAGTAGATAAGATTGTCCAGTGAAGTACCCAAGATAATTAAAAAATATTTATTTTTGTGAAAATGCTGATTATTTGAAGTGAAAATTTGATTTTTTGAAAAAAGAAGACACTAAAAACTTTATAAAATTGGCAATATTCAACCAATCTAAAAAATCATGGGTACTTCAGTGGGCAATCTTATCTGCTTTAAGAATTTTGTTAGTTTTTTGTTCCAGATGCAAAATTGATTTTTAAGATTTCCTGCCGCGGACGTCCTCTAAAAACACTACTGCAACTTGGATGGGCCGTACCACCGCCAAATTAGAGAATAAAAAAAAAACATTATTTTTGACACTTTTTTAATGAATAATAAAGCCTTTAACTTTAAATTACCGTCAAACGGCGTAACTTCGGACATGTGGAGTAAATTCGGACAGCCCTAAATTGATGTGTACTTTAAATTACTCAAAACGGTTCCAACTAGAATATGGAGTCAATTTAGGCCTTAACTGGTTCCAGATCCTAATTAAAAGCACTTTGAGTAATTTAAGCGATGAATCTAGGACTGTCCGAAATTACCCTAAATGTCCGAAGTTGCCCCGTTTGACGGTACTCAATAGTTTTTCATTTCGTCAAAAAAAAATCACAAAAATCACTTTATTTTTAGAGGTCCAAAGGTGATCTAACCCCTTAATTCATGCTGTCAAGTTCAGTTCAAGACAATCGACAAAATATGGTCCCAATTTAAAACTGAAGTGAAATTAAAATAGATAAGGGACTATTTTGGAGGTTTTCTGTTTTAATACTGATAGCCTTGAAACAGATCTTATCCCAAAAGTATATATCCAAAAGTAATGTATCCCAAAAGTTATCTCATAAAATATTTGCAGCAGATCAATTTAATTTCTAAACGAACATCATGGTCATCAAAACAATCTCAGAATAACCCAGCCCTATCCGACTCCCAGATTTTTACATGGAGCCTACCCGTAAATATATGACCCCCACTTGATGGTACTTGAAAGATCCGGCAGAGAGCGCAGCTGCGCTTCTGCCCGGTTTTAACATTATCTCTTATGGGATAATTATACAAATAATTTAAAAAACG
>JBAGKK010343418.1:5963-17333 GCA_037177015.1 Euceroptres primus
ATATTAGCAAAAAAAAATTTGATTTTTTGAAATTTCTGGAGTGGCCTTACCCCTTAAAATATATTTTGTTACTTCCTTCGTAAACGACCTGTTTAAAATTTTTCCGGACCGTGCAACAATTTTTTTCTTTTTCTTAAAGCTTCAAGGTAACATATTAGCAAAAAAAAATTTGATTTTTTGAAATTTCTGGAGTGGCCTTACCCCTTAAAATATATTTTGTTACTTCCTGCATCGAAAAAAAATACTGAGATCGTGACTGCTTGCGTCATATTTCGCCCCAAATAGGCGAGAGTCGAATTCCTGCTTCCTGACCCTCCAGGACCCCCCAGAGAGTAAAGAACGATCCCCACAGCGACCTAGGGTCATTATATTATCGGGAATTAGTTTTAAATCGTGCTTCTAGACCGCCGGACAAATCGCACGATCGCAACATCTATTAATCATTCATTCGGTCCCCAATCGATTATCACCGCAAGATTATCGCTCAACTACACGCGACCGAGAGTAAAAGGATTCACAGTTGAAAAAAACCAATTAAAGAAAAAATGAAAATTCCTACAAAATTAATCCGAACACTTGCATAAATTTTCATTTTAAAAAGACAATAATCTTGTTATTAAATGCCTATAATTTATATTTTTATTTGTCCCTAATTGATTATATAAACTCTGTTAGTCACTTCTATCGCAGACAATTTATTCCGCCGTGAAAGTCTGACAAAAAACGTCATCGATTGCCGATGATTTCTAATTTCTTTTCTACTTTACTCCACCGAGAAATAATAGTTGTTAAATATTTAAAGACGAGTAACAAATTACTAAAATTAAGTGGGCGTTTATTCAATATTTGACCAAATTATAATTAAAAATCTAAAGTATTATTTGAAAACAAAAAAAATTTTAATAAAAAAAAATTATAAAGAATGAAGTGAGGATTGAGAGAAGGAAGGAGAAAAAATAAGAACATTGCGGTGCAAAGTTGCAACGTCAGGCTAATCGTTGACCTAGGTTTGGGTTGCGGTAATAAATATCCTAGCCGGTAATAAATATTCTCGAGTATCTCTGGCATCGTGTGCTAAAAAAGAGGAGACATCGACTTAAGGCGGAAGCGACTTTTTCCAAAGGAACCTTTCTATTGCTTCTTTTTCAATTCCTTTACTTTTTACAACTTCTCTAAATTTATTAAGTCAACCCTCTTTTTCTTTTCATCAGATCTAAGATCTTGCCACGCCCCATAGATTCGGCCCTGTACTAATGCAAATTCCAATTCTACTTCCGACTATTTAAATCTCATCTTGTTTTCTCTAGTGCGCATGTGCGTCGAGACCACGTGCTCGAGTTCCCGCCAAAAAATGGCGGACAACTTTAAAAGTAGTCTAATTTCATTTTCTTTTTATTTAAATCCATCAGTCCAAGGACCAATAACAGGATTACAAGAGGGACCTCCCTTTTGTAAACGGCCCTGAAAATTGCTGATTTTCATGAATTTTTTTCAATAAATAAAATTCATAATCGGTTCGAATGTTTTTTGTATATTAAAATAACTTATGTACTATACAAAAAAATATGTCGATTTTTGTTTCTAACTGATGCTCAGTTTTCTGCGACACTTTGTATAAATTTGATCATTATGTTTACGTAAAAAACTGTCGTTGATAAAAAAAAATAATTAATAATACAGTTGTAGAGATAATATTAACCCTTAAAGCGCACTGGGGATCTCCTGGTACCCCAACAAGCATGGTTTTAAGAAGTATATCACGCTTCTGTAGGCAAAATTGACACCTGTGGCGTCAATATTGAAAATTAAAAAAGTTTATATATACATAAAAAAATGATTTTTTATATAAAATCGTGATTTTTCTCATTATTCTAACTTCATGATTTTTTCCAAAGCTAGAAACCTAATTTTTGGCCAATGTAACAATTACTTTTCATAAAGTTACTCTAAAAGAGTACTCCGGAATTTTTCCAAGTCGAAATTTCAAACTGCTCTTATTGCTGCAAGCATTTTTTAAGTGGGGCTCCTAAGACCCCATATGCACTTTATGATATTCTGAGATACGTGTGCGCTTTAAGGGTTAATATAACGACATAAACAGGATAAAAAAACTTTAAATTAAATGCGACGACATAAACAGACAAATTTTTTTTAAAACAATTATACAGGCACAAAAAAAAAGTGTGCGGAGCCAAAAAAGCGACTTATATAGCATTGTAGCATTGACCTAGCATAGTCAAAATCTGCATTGATTGGAATTTTCTGCTTACCAATTTTTTTTATTCGAGTTTGAATTTTTAGTTTAGGTCAAATTATCCCAAGTAGGCCACCATAAATCGAAAGTCGTTTTTTTCTGCTGTGAAATGAATTTCTTAATAGACCTTATGTTCAAAAAGATTTCTCCAGGTTCTGGTTGCAAACAAAATTCTTTTGCAAAAGTTATTAGCAATGAAAATTTAATATTACATAATCAACATTTTTCTCGTGAACGGCTAAACGGATTTTGATGATTCTTATGTTGAAATTTTTGTTTAAAAACATTCCAGAAATCTTTCTTCCGAATATAAAAACATTGAATTTGTTTTAAAAATATCAATTTTTTATAAACAAATAGAACTTTTTTTTCTTTCAAAAGAAAATTTTTTTGCAAGGTATTCTACATTTTTTCTGGAGAGAAATGGGAAAAGAAATACTTAGTAGTTTCTATTATAATAGAAACTACGAAAAGAAATACTAAGTAGTTTCTAAACTGCGAAAAGAAATACTAAGTAGTTTCTATTATAATAGGAACTACTTAGTACGTATTTCTTTTCGCATTTCTCTCCAAGAAAAACAGAATAACGTGCAAAAAAAATTTTCTTTTGAAAGACAAAAAAATTCAATTTGTTTATAAACAATTCATTTTTTAAAAAAAATCAATGCTTTTATATTCGGAAGAAAGATTTCTGGAATGTACGTTTTTAAACAAAAAATTCAACGTAAGAATCATCAAAATCCGTTTGACCGTTCACGAGAAAAATGTTGATCCAAGAGGTTGACAACTCGATCAATCAGGTGTTCACCTACTTCTGAATTCAAGATACTTCAGGATATTTCAATGATTTCAGAAGATTTCACTGACTTCAGGAGATTTCAAGTGACTTCAGGAGAATTCAAGAGACTTCAGATATTTCAGGAAATTTCAAGAGAATTAAGTGACTTCAGAAATTTCAAGAGATTTCAAGTGACTTCAGGTGAATTCAAGTGACTTCAAGTGAATTCACGTGATTTCAAGTGAATTCACGTGATTTCAAGTGAATTATCGTGACTTCAAGTGAATTCAAATGACTTCAGATATTTCAGGAGATTTCAAGAGAATTCCAGTGTCTTCAACTGAATTCAAGTGACTTTGGATATTTCAGGAGATTTCAAGAGAATTCCAGTGTCTTCAACTGAATTCAAGTGACTTCGGATATTTCAGGAGATTTCATTGCAAGTGTACACCTGACTTCACGAGTTGTCAACCCCTCATGTTGATCATGTTTTAACATTAAATTTTCATTGTTGATAACTTTTGCAACAAAATTTTGTTTGCGACCAAAACCTGGGGAAGTCTTTTCGAACATAAGGGCTATTAAAAAATTCATTTTACAGCGGAAAAAACGACTTTCGATTTATGGTAGCTTAATTGAGATCATTTGACCTGAACTAAAAATTCAAACTCGAATTAAAAAAAAACTGGTAAGCAGAAAATTCCAATCAATGCAGATTTTGACTATGCTAGATCAATACTACAATGCTATATAGATCGCTTTTTTAGCTACGCACACTTTTTTTGTGTGCCTTTGTTATTATTAAATTATTAAAATACTTGTAAACGTATAAGACCGATTAAAATCTTGTGGATAATTCTAATGATAATGCAGTGTTAATGAATCTTGCAATCTCATGCAATATTTTGAAATCTTATGCAATCTTTTTTAAATCTCATGCAATCTTATGCAATTTCATGCCACCTTTTGCAATCTTTTGCAATCATTGGCAATCTTGCAATTGTAGTACGAGTTTTAAAAAGGTATAATATTTATTAATGTTCGCTCACGAAAAGTAATAATTAATACATTAGATTTTGATAAGTGTTATTTTTTATGAAGTGATCTCGATTGAGGTCCCAAACGAACTGCTCGCCTCCAGGAGACTTCTGGATTATTATTGTTTAGACCTTTAGACTTCAACTCGGCGATTTTGCTTTGGCACCGGATATTTTAGGAACGTGCTCTTCTGAAGACCTTCTTTGATCATGACTGCTCTACACAGTCTTTGAAATCTTGCAATCTTTGGAAATCTTGCAATCTTTGGAAATCTTGAAATCTTTGGAAATCTTGCAATCTCGTACAATCTCGTACAATCTCATGCAATCTCATGCAATCTCATGCAATCCCATGCAATCTCATGCAATCTCGTACAATCTTGCAAGCTGGTGTACAGGAAAATTTCAAGTAATTAAACCCTCGGCTGTATTTTCTAATTGTGACGACATAAACGGAATAATATTTTTCTATTAAAAATATTATTCTTAGGACAATATAAAAATATTATCAGACAAGTCCAGATCTTGTGCCCTTGATTTTCACCAATTTTTATCCTTCGTCAATTCATTAAGCTAAAATTAAAGATTTTCTTTTCAGTGTTGATTTTGAAGTGATTTTTGTAGTAAATATCAGAAACTGTAGTTTGTTTTTTGGGGTAAGAAATGAAACTTAATTTTGTTTCTTCATTTGCTGTTAGTCTGATATCGATAGTGAATCTCCCACATGTTCTCAAGGTCGCGTTTCGTAATTTACTCCCGTCCAAAATAGTGATGATAAATATGTTCGACTGGGCGCGTTTTTGCATAAAGATATTACATGAGTGAGATAATCGAATGACCGATAAAAGTGGATTTATCTTAACAAGAATGTCTGGCGAATAATAATCGTTTCGATTTTAGACAAATAAGAGGGCATTGACACTGATCTTTACCAAAGAGGTAAACTGTTATTCATTGGAATTTTTTTTAATTAAGGAAACAATTCTATGGGTTTATAAAATTCAATGACAGTGAATCATAAGATATGTCGATGTAAAACTTGGTTTCAGGGCCTGTAAAAAATTTGTTTTTGTAAATAATTTGTGGCCTTGTAAATAATTAAGTTCTTGCTTGCGCCCGTATCATATTAAAAGTGAAATAAAATACCGGCCGTCCGGTAAAACAAGCGGAGGCCGGGTGTTTGGCCCCTCTCACTCGAGAGTAAGAGGCAACCAGCAGCTGCGACGTGAGTTTGTTACGCCCGCCAACCGCCACTTTGAAAACCCTCCGTACTCCGAAAAATAAATAAACCAGAAACGAGTTTTAGAAACATACTTCAAAATTTTACTGGATAGAAATTGGGCCAGTGGTTATTTACCGAATAATTTAGAGTTTGGGAAATCTGGTCAACTTTTAAAATCTGCCCACTTTAAAAAATTTGATACTGTTCTAGAGAAAACGATTTTTCTGATAGAGTGGTTCTTAGTCACCCAAAAACATTAATTCACTTTAAAAATGTGTATTTGCCTTTGAAATAAACAAAATGGAGCCTTATCGACTCTGGAGAACCGAAATGAATTTAATTATGAATAATGAGAATTTAAAATTAATGTTTACAATGATTAATATGTGTAAAAGTTTAAGGAACATACTCGTGAATTTTTGGATCGACTGTAATATATTTCTTTTTAATTTTTCAAAATAATTCTCAGGTGTTTGCCTGGAAATCTTATTCACTGGAATTTCATGGAAATATTTCTAAAGGAAATCCCAGAAATATATTGTATTACAATGATATTAATATTTCTTATGTTTTAGTAATTTTTTTATTCAAAGGATCATGAAAAAAAGAGTAAAAAATAATAGTAAAATATTAATATGTACTTATTTTTGTATAGTTTTCCGATTGAGTATGTTCTTGGAGTTCTGAACGTTCAAATGAATGAAATTTTTTTTTCTTAACTCAAATTTATTCTGACATATTGTTTTAATTACAATTTAAAAAAAAACATCATGAGGTTTTTTATCATCACATTCGTTTATTTGCTAATAAACCAATATTTTAGAACAAATTCGAGTTTAAAATGAAATCAATTAAAAATTTCGTTCATCTGAACGTTCAGAACTTCGGATACATGATTGAGTCTCATGTGAAAAAAAAATTCTCGGGAGTTTTCTGGGAATTTGCCGAGAAAAATTGGGAGAATTTATTGGAATTAAAATTTCCTAGGAAACTCGCGAGAATTTCTATACATGGAACTTTTAATCAGAAAACTGCTCAAGGATAAGAAATATTAATATCTTTCCAGAAATTTAAAATTTATTTTTATTTCAATTACAACAATATTTTACTATCATTTGGAATTACTATTTTTAACAAACTAATTACTAGAGTAATAAATCTACAATATTGATTTAAATTTATCTTTAGGAAGAATTTTCTTAATTTGAATTGCCAGTGTCCAGTATTACGGAAATTTCCGTACAACTAGAACACAACACATCATGGACCAGGGCTAGTGTTACAGAATTTTCTGTAACAATAGCCTGCCCTCCTTTGAGTTGCATGATAGATGTACGGAAATTTCTGTAACAATATCCTCGGTCATTTGAATTAAATTGTCATTTTGACAATTGAATTTGAATTAATTGTCAAACAAAAAGTCAAACCTTATTTTTCTAAATAAGGTTTTTTAAACAGAAATTCTGCAAAAAGAGATTTTATTTTATTCAAATCATGAAATACATTCTTTTTATTTGCAGAAATAACAAGTGCATAATCAAAAAAATTACACAAGTGCATAATCAAAAAAATTACACAAGTGCATAATTTTTATCAAATATAAAATAAGCCTAGAAAATCAAAAAAATTGTAACATGAAGTTAGCAATTGAAATGAAAACGTCAATGAACTTGTGTAGGGAAAATATTGTAAATTACTAGCATTTTTAAAACTGTCCCATGAATGATAATTTTCTTTTCATTTTTGCAACGTAATTACTTTCGATATTTAACCTCCCCCACAAAAAAAGTTCTGTTTTTAAAACTGTGTTTCAGTCCCTGATTTTTAAATGCTGTTTTTTTATGCAGCAAAATTTCGGAATTCAAAAAATGATTTCTAAACATATACAACTCCTACTGTATTCTTGTTTCAAATTTTTCTTGCTTTCCAAATTAATTTTCCCAATAAAAAGAGTACCAGAAAAATGTTAATTGTTTTTTTTCTAAACTAAATCGTTCTTTTTTTCTGTAATTATTAGTATTGATAATTTATTTGGAATCTAAAAAAGGGCAAGAAACGACGTTCAGAATGTCCAGCCTCAAATTAAAAATCTCCTGACTTTTCCTTGTCCTATATTTTCCCTGACTTTATTCCTTCTTAAGTTTTTGTTTTTTTCGTATAATAAAAAAATTGGGAAAGTTATTTTTTACATAAAACTAATACCTCCTTATTGATGATGAGAATTTAAAAATGAGAAATGTATAATATATAAAACAAGGTTTATGATTTTTCTAAAAAAAAACAAAAAAAAAACGAGGGATTAACCACTACTGAATTCAGTTGTACACTTGTTACTGAATTCTTTTGAACTCACCTTGAATTCTTTTGAATTCATCTTGAATTGTTTTGAATTCTTTTGAATTCAACTTGAATTCTTTTGAATTCAACTTGAATTCTTTTGAATTCAACTTGAATTCTTTTGAATTCAACTTGAATTCTTTTGAATTCAACTTGTATTCTTTTGAATTCACCATGAATTCTTTTGAATTCACCCTGTGTTCGTTTGAATTTACCTTGAATTCTTTGAATTCACCTTCAATTCTTCGGAATTCTTGAATTCAGATGTACATCAAAATTGCTAGTGTTAAACCCCTCAAAAAATTATTTCTAGTAGTTTTTACCTCTCTGAAGTTCGCAACGCTTATAAAAAAGCGCAAGAAAAAATAAAACGCAGGAGACCTTAAATTTTACTGATGATAATGATTCCATTTGATGTCCGTATACACTTAAAAAATTTTCGTCCCCCTAGCACTATCGGATCGCACCCCATTTCAACCTCTAAAACTTCAAAAATTCACGAAAAATACCCCAAACTCGAGACCTAAAATTTTATTACTGATAATGGTTTCATTCCATGTACGAAGATACCCAAAATAGTTACATCCCCTAGCACAACAGGATCACCCCGTGAATTTTAGGAGTTGAAAAACTGGGTGATCCTGTTGTGCTAGAGGGATGAATCTTTTTTGGGTATCTTCGTACATGAAATGAAACCATTATCAGTAATAAAATTTTATGTCTCGAGATTGGGATATTTTTCGTGAATTTTTGAAGTCTTAGGGGTTGAATTGGGGTGTGATCCGATAGTGCTAGGAGGATGAAACTTTTTTGAGTGTATACGGACATCAAATGAAACCATTATCAACAGTAAAATTTTAGGTCTCGTGCGTTTTATTTTTTCTTGCGTTTTTTACAAACATTGCGAACTTTAGTGAGCTTTGTTTTTTTCATTGAGAATAAAGTTCCTTTTCAGTTCCTTCCTTCCCTTTAAAAAAAATTCCCTCCTTTCAGGGATCTCAGCGGTTGAGTAATTTAATTTTAGGGGAAATAAGGGGATATATTTTCGAAAAACGGGATTTTTTTTTAAAAAAGGTAGAAATTTTTTTTGATTAAAAATATCAGGGGAATGAATAAATATTAATAAATGGAATGTTTATAGAAGCAGTAAAAAAGAATCAAAATTAATTTCAATGTATTGTGGAAGAGGCTGCAATACATTTCTCAGAAAAAATTAGTTTGAGTCAAAATTATTTGTCTAATAATGATAACACGACGTGACGTCAATTTTGTGAATGGAAATTGACTAAGTGGTTTCTATAGGTTTTTTTCGCGCTGAACTCGAATCCGGTCTCACGTCAGGATATTGAGAAAATTGAGGTCAAAGTGTCAAAAAAACGCGTTTTTGTCCATTTTTAGGAATTTATAGCGGTTGAACCCGACGTGCTGGAAACTTCGAAAATATCTCAAAGTAAAGCTTAGACTTTGTATTTTCGCGTGCACTCTTTGAAAATTTTTTCACATATGCCATTGAAGCATTGACGGCGTTTTTTTGTAGTGGTGCACGCGCTCGCACATGCATGATGCGCAGTTAAAGCACAGAAATGAATTTGTTTAACTTTAAAAAAAAGTAGTTGAAACATATTTTAAATCTGAGTAAACTTGACGAAATAATGAGTGAATAGAACATTGCAAATAAAGTAAACTAAAACTTTTTTGAATAGCGATAAAAAATTTTTAAACCATATTCAAAACTTTTAAAATGATAAAAAATTGGGAACGTCAGTTTTCATATAAAACCAATACCTTCCAATATGATGATGAGAATTTAAAAAATAAATTGATGACAGTTGACATTTTTGAATATAATAAATTTGACATTGCCATTTTTTAATATAATAAATTTCTATTCACGATAATTCTTGAAAAACTTCGAAAAAAAGGGAAAATATCTCAATTTAAGGGATTTTGAGAAAAAGAGGGGGAATAGGGAACTGACTGGGATCCGATTACTTTTTTAAAAATTCTCCAATTGTTCCCTGACCGCTGAACACCCTGGAAATGGATAATTGTTTATAAATCATGTTTTGAATTCCGAAAATAAATCCAAAACTGTTTTTTTTCGACTTTATTTTGATTACGGTTTCAGCTCCGATTTAAAGGTCTCGACACCTAAGACCCAAAAGTGTTTTAACTTTGTGACGTGGTGGTACACAAGAAAGTTTCTCTATGTAATAATAATCAAATAATAATAATAATAATAATAATAAGTCTTTATAGACTCAGCGAACCGTGACTCTTTGGAATTGAGGTTAAAAATCACCGAACATCCCAAATCCGAACCGACGGAAAAGTCCCGTCGGCACTTGCCCCGGGAATAAATTTTCGGTGGTCCTTAACCTCAAAACCAGTGGGACTCGGTTGAAAAAAGCTACAAAACTAGAAGCTTTGCGAGGGAGAAAACTCGGAGGAAATAGGTTCGGTGAGAGCCGTCGGTGTAATTACGGCGGTTGCTCGTTGCGAACTCAACGTTCTCGAAGCCCGACGGGCAGCCATCTTGTACGATCTCTGTCGATCCAACTTCGCACCGATTTTCACCCCCACTTAGGGCCCCGACCCGCAAAAATTCGCCAGGACTCGAGGTCGGGGAAAATCGTTTTTCCCGTGGAACCGGATGCCTCGGACGATGGGTTGCCTCGAATGGGGAAAATTGTCAGAATCGTGAGAGCAATGGATGGGACAAACTGAGCCGCTGGTCCGTATGCGTCGGGCGATGATAATCAGGCTTTGGCGGGTTTTGGCGAGTGGATAAAAGCCTAATTACCTGTCAGCACGATTCCATGTGTAATCCTGGTTTGGATGGCACTCGAGAAGAACACGGGCACGTAATCACGATCACCGATTATCTCCGCGGAACGGCGTCACATTTCACAAATCAACAAAGGTTACCACTTGACAAAGATGGCCGACTGGCTACTGCGCACCCAGTGGGGAGCGCACTGCGCCGACCGACGTCGCAAAGCCGGCGGGGCTTTCCTTTCGTGTCGATGTGCGTGAGAGTACCAAGAGTGCGGACTTGACAAGACTTGCGGAGACTCGAGTACGGACAACAAACTACAAACACAAAATCCACTCGATCGCTCAGGTTCACGGAACCATGGAACGAAGCCGGACGCGATCGCGGGAATGAAAATGAAGAAGGTGAAGAAGGGAGAGAGAATGAGAGGATCGAGCGACATGAGACATGAGAGCTGCGGGGAGAGTTTTTTAGGTTGGAGAATATTCCCTGGCGACTGTTAGGAGAAGGAGAAACTTTACAGATTCAAGAATTTACGAAAATTCAATTTCATTATTGGTCGTGTCTCTGAAGTTTCGGTACAAATTAGCTCCGAACTACGACTAGGCTATTTGTACCAAAATTTCGGAACAGACAGCCCAATGGTTATTTTTACCCAAATTCGATGCGAGTAGCCAAAATCATAGAGGGAAGAAGCCTAGAATTGAAAAGGATTGAAAATTTTTAATCCCTAATTCCCTATGAAATTTTTTTTTAGTGGATCACAGACCAATTTGAGGATCTCCCCTTCTGGGATAACTCCAAAATTTTGTCTATTTTTGTGTATCTCTCACCGTTTTCGAGATATCTCAAAATTTGTAAAATTCAAAATTTTGATATTTTGAATTTTTTTTAGTAGTTCAGACCAGTTTGAGGATCTCTCCTTTTAGAATAACCACAAAATTTTTTCCGTTTTTGTATATCTCT
>JBAGKK010343523.1:0-19241 GCA_037177015.1 Euceroptres primus
ATATAATACGAGTATCCATCTGTCAACACATCTGAATTTAAATAATAACCCTGTTTTCAGTCTCTTATTAAAGTTGAAAAATAAATATTGTTCCAAGTTTTATGTATTTTATCTTGAAGTACAATTCTTTTTTAAAAAGAGTTTTCTACCATTCTTTGCCGTAAATGCAATGACTAAATAGAAGATTAAATAGAATTCTATCATTTTAATTTTAATTAATTAAATTATTTTCAGTAATTCTTCCACGATACTCAATTTGGAAAATGGTAACAGCAATAAGGTTATTTCAAGTACTAAGTAGTTTGGCTGTGGGAACAGCTTTGGTGCGACCAGTAAATGGGTAAGATTTTAAAATACTGTAAAATGTAACACGTACTGTAAAACTTAATATTTAAAAATACTATATAAAATTTTTATCCTTAAAAAGTCTTTTTGTTTTTTAGAAACTTGGCTTTTTAACCATTTATTATCTTTTAAGAAAACTTTGCTTTTTTCTTTAAAACTGTCTTTTTTAAATCACATAAATTTTCTTGACTTTTTATTTTCTCATTTTTGCGCGCAGTTTGGAAAGGGGTGCCAAGTCGTTTATAATGACCAATGTGAACGCCAAAAACGTGATCAGAGAGTTTGAGTACTACGTTAGTGTTCCAGAGGAGGATCTTAAGAATGTTATTATGCAGTAATTAACAGTAGTTTATGATAAACGCTTGTAGATTAGCTGCACTCTCATTTCTCTTTGCACAGATTAATCACAAGTTCAATGTACCGACTCTTAGTTCGCATTACACTCCTTGAATAATCATGAAACGTGAATAATATTATAATTGCAATTTATTAGAGTTCTCAGTTTAATCTCTCATCTAGAGATTTTTAATCCCAGGATGATAAAAATACATTTGTTATTGAAACATCCACCATACAAATTTTAATCACTTATTGTATCTAATCACTTATTGTATCTAATCACTTATTGTATCTATTGTACTAATCATTATTTGTATTTAAAAAATGGTTAATGTTTAGGAATAAAATGTCGTTGTTCGACTTTAAAACTGTGGAGAATGTGAACGACTGGATGGAAATTTCGGATACGGTTAGAACAGTTGGAAAATCAAAAGCTGTCTTAGTTCTTCAAAAAACTCAGGAGTTCCAAAGAGCTGTTTTTTTCACTCTTTTAAATCCACAACCAAATGGAGCAGGATTTGCTGGCGTTAGGACACAGGCCAGCTTGAATTTATCGTCTTTCAAAAATATCGAAATTACCTGCAGAGGACAAGGAAACAATGAGAATTATAAAGTTGTTCTCAGACACAATGGTCTTCAATCCAACGACGATATTGAATACGAACAATTTTTCAAAGTACGTCTTTGCTCAAATATTAATATTACTTAAATTTAATTTATTTGAAAACAAATAATGACTCTTCCTGTAACTCACTAATTTAGTTTCAATTTCCAGGCACCGATGTCAAGTGAGGAGTTTTCAACTGTGAATATGCCCCTAGCGAACTTCAAAGCCTACTTTCGTGGTCAAGAAATAGAGGATGCGAAACCCCTAAATACCTCGAACATAACAATGTTCGGCTTGCAAGTTTACGGCGGGGTCTACTTGCCCATTAAACAGAAGGGAGTGTCGGCTTTAGAAATCGAGACAATTGTAGCTACTTCCTAAAGTTATATCAAGTTTATTGCCTCCTGAAAACTTCAAACATTAAATCGTAAAATGAATCTTCCTTCTGTTGCTAAAAATACTATTATTCCAAATTCCCAAAACAAAGTTTGAAAATCTATTTTCAAAGTTAACTTTTGAAACTAATTTTCTTTTCTATAATTTTTTGTATCGGAAGGCAAGGGTCTTAATAAATTTAATAAATATTGTAATAAGTGGTTTTTGAGTCTTGGGTATCGGCGAGGGAGTTTCGTGCTTTCTGTTGGTTCCAGAGGTTTCTCAAATTGTATTTCCTTGACAAGCGTGCTGGGTGAGTGCCGAAACGGTGGAAAATATATTTGCATGTTGAATACTTACATATTTCTATATTGTATTTTGATGGTGATGGGAAAAAAGACGAAAGAAATAAAAAAGGAGAAGGAAGGGGATTTGTTTGGTTGCCTTCTCATTCTTCTTTCCTCTTTTTTATTTTCGTGGGTTCTTTTTGTAAGGCCCCTTTTCGGTTTTATAAAGAAACATTTTAAGGTGTTGGTCCAAATTTGGTCGGTGCATTCTTGGGTTCTTTTCAAGAGTTTACGTAATGAGTAAATAAATATTTACTCCGAAAATATCAAGTTTTATGATTTTCTAATTATTTTATTTCTTTCTAATTCGTTTTAAAAACGAATTAAATAAGATATTTAAGATATTTTCCTGAACCTCGTTTCAAACATTTTGTGAAATGAGAATGCATGAGAGGATTGCATCGCAAACAATATAGAAGACAAGATTCGATCCGCTTTCTACAGTTTTATTTTTTATGTCAACATGCAGAATAGACAGTTGACTCCCTCCGCTGTCAGTCGATTATAGGGCGACAATATATTACAGGAGGAAATTGATCAAACATTTCTTTCTAACCAATCGGTTGTATTGAAGGGAGGAATGTGGGAAGTTCTTTACCCTGAACGACTGTATGTAGTGGAAACTCGAGTAACTAGTTAGATGGAGGTGATAAAGGTGATCGGATTTATTACCTTTAGTCTCGTTAATTAATCAAACTTGATGAGTTGTTTCTTGAAAAAAATTTTGGTGCGAATATTTTGAGAATGAGTATCTTTGACTCGAGCAAATGACTTTGGGACACGCGAGAGCAGATTAAACCTGGAAATCACAAAACCAAGAAGTCGCAGATCAATTTCAAGATGACACGAAATTGTTGACTCAGTTTCATAATATCTTCCATAAGGAATGACATGGTAGGCACGGCCTGTGGGTGAGTTAAATTTAGAAATAATAGTTTTTCTTCCTCTCTTAGGGATACTCATTTCTTCATGAAACAAAATAATATTTCAATTGTCATATATTATTTTATCAATTTCTGTGGATATCAAATGAATCAGGATTCTTTTTTGTCTACAATGTTTAAAATTTATTTAGTGAGAAAATGTATTTTAATATTTCAAGAAAATTGAAATTCGATTGTAGTTTTAACATTGTAGTTATATCTATCTCTGACGATTTTATTGCAAAATTTTGACGCAAGTTTGTTTTATGTTTAGAACGGTTCAAACGCTATTCGACTTCACTCGATCGGATCAGCTTGATAGCTGGACAGAGTACTCGGACACAATAAAACCCAGTGGAATGTCCAAAGCCATTCTCGTCATTCAGAAAACCCAGCTTTTGCAAAGGGCAGTGCTCTTCACCCTCTTCAATCCCAAACCGAATGGATCGGGCTTCGCAGCCGTTCGCTGTGATGGGAACTTTGATCTAAAGCAATTTCAGAATATTATGATCAAGTGCCGTGGTCAGGGTATCAATCAAAAATACAAAATGTTGCTAAGGCACAAAGGCATGTGTAAAGATGCCGTGATTTATGGACAAGTTTTCACGGTAATATTTCACTTCATATTTCATTCAGCTTACTCATTACTTAAAAAAAAAAAAAGAATAAGACCATTCTATTCTTTCAGAAACCAATTTAAAGTAGAATATCTCAATATTTTTATTGTAGATATAAAAATTAATAATAAAGGAAAAAAGGCTAGAGCTCCTTTTTATGAAAACAGATTTTCCGTTGGTCTATTAGTTTAGTTCATTAAATTGAATGGAAGAAATAGAAAAAAGATTTTATACTCAATAGAGGAAAAATAATGAAAAGCAAATAATACATGTGATTTTATAAGAAAGTCTAAACTTTTATTTTTCATTATTTCAGGCACCTGAAAATGATTTGGCAACTGTAAAATTGCCGTTGATAGATTTTAAACCTTACTATCGAGGTCAGCAATTAGCCCCAGATGCTTATCCATTAGATATATCGGCTATCACGAGTATAGCTATTAAAGTCGACAATGGACCTTATCTACCGGACAATCAACCTGGAGTATCGGCTCTTGAAATTGATTGGATTAAAGCCGTTAAATGATGAAAAAAATTCCAAATTTTACAGCACCGAAATAAAAGGAAACAATGGGTGTGCAGTTTGTCATTTTGAATTTTCAATGCAAATTGGTACTTTTTCGGCCACGTTTAGAACATTAAATTTTTCGAAATTGAGTTCAGTTCAAGAAGAAGTTGAAACTTCTGAGCTCTCTTCGAAAGCAAGGTTTCTCAAAATCGAAATTATTCAGTTGGTTTTGACAATAAATCCATCTGAAATGCAATTCGAATTTGATTCGAATTTTTCAAATTCGAATTGCATTTCAGATGGATTTTTTTTCAAAACAAAAATCAATTTGATTTGAATTTTTCAAAAATCGAATTGCATTTCAGATGAATTTATTTTCAAAACCAACTGAATAATTTTGATTTCGAGAAATCTTGCATTCGAAGAGAGCTTAGAAGTTTCAATTTTTTCTTGAAGTGAACTCAATTTCGAAAAATTCAATTTTCTAAACATGGCCGAAAAGGTACCAATTTGCATGGAAAATTCGAACTGACAAACTGCACACCTCTAATTGTTTACTATATGTAAATTTTCAGAGACTTTTTGAGTTCTATAAAAATCTATAAAAACACATAGATAGGTATTTAAAAAAGCTATTTAGTGATAAAATAATATACACGGCCAGCCTCGATTAAGTTCAACCTAAAAGAGCTTGCACATCCAGTTACTCTTTTGTACGTGTTACCGGGATGCTCCCGGTTATTTTAAGCCAAGAAAGCAAAAAGTTTTTGAGAAAAAGGGTTTTTTCATTTTTGACAATTAAAAACCTCATTTTTCTTGAAAATGACGCAAAATATGAATAGCAGTTCACATTTCGAAATTGTTTCTCTTCCTAAAATCTATAAAATTATACCTTTACCAGATGTTTATCTTGTGCATTTTAACAAATTTTTCCAAAAAAATTGGAAGAAACGATGAAAATGGACTAATATAGCATTTAGTTTAACGAACTATTTTATTTTTAAAAACGTTTGTTTTTACTTTAGTAACAATATGAAGAACATGTTATATGAGATTATTAAGTTTTCTAAGCTTCAAAAACTAATGAAAAATGGGTTTTTATCTCTAAAATTGAAGAAATATCATTTTTAACGATTAAAAATCTCATGTTTCTCGTAAACGAAACGAAATATAAATAGTAAGTCATATAGTTTAAAATTGTCCCCTTTCCTGAAATCTACGAAATTGCACTCTGACCAGATGTATATCTTGTGTATTTTAACAAAAATTTTCAAAAAAAAAAATTGATTTTTAACTCCAAAATTGAAGAAATATTTTAAACGATTGAAAATATTATTTTTCTTGAAAACGATGCGAAATATGAATAGCAGTTTATAATTCAAACATGTTGCCCTTCTTGAAATCTATAAAATTAAACCTTTACCAGACGTTTATCTTGTATATTTCAACCGATTTTTTCCAAAAAAAATTAGAAAAAATCGATAAAAATGGACTAAAGTAGCATTCAGTTTAACAAACTTTAACATTTTAATATCTTAAATATATTATGTATTTGACATGAACACTTTTGTAATGGCAAAGAACAAACATGTTTTTTACATTGTTACGGGCCTAAAAGCAAACGTTTTTAGAAATAAAATGTTGAAGTTCATTAAAGTAAATTCTATTTTAGTCGCTTTTATCGATTGTTTCTTTTTTCTTGAAAAAATTTGTTAAAAAACAAAAGATAAACATCTGGTGAGGGAATAAAGTGAAAAACGATATTTCTTCAATTTTAGAGATAACCAATTTTTCTTTACTTTGAAGCTTAGGAAACCTAATAATATCATATAACATGTTCTTCACATTGCTACAAAAGTAAAAACAAACGTTTTTAAAACTAAAATGTTAAAGTTCGGTAAACTAAATGCTATTTTAATCATTTTTTTTCGATTTTTCCTATTTTGTTGGAAAAATTTGTTAAAATACACAAGATAAAATCTGGTAAGGGTATAATTTTATAGATTTTAGAAGGAGAAAGAATTTTGAACTGTGAACTACTATTCATATTTTGCGTCATTTTCGAGAAAAATGAGGTTTTTCATTGTTAAAAATGAAAACATCTTTTTTCTCAAAAACGCGTAGTACGATTTTTTCTTTCTTGGCTTAAAATAACCGGAGGGCATCCCCGAAAGCACGTACAGAAGAGAAACTAGGTGTACAAGCAATTTTGGGTTGAACTTAATCGAGGCTAGGCGTGTATATTAATAAAATAATTAATATTTCTGTAATTACTTCCTCTATTAAAAACAACTAAATAATTCTTTTTATCTTCAGTCTGCAAAAATGAAAGTTTAATGGTAAACATTTGTACAGATATTTGAATCGTATAGATCAATAGATGAAGAATTAACGCTGTATGTCGTGCTTATAAAAAGATTTTAAATCTATTGTTAAATGTTAAATTAAAACTTGTTAATATGTAACTCTTTCTTAACTTTCTTCGATTTATTATCAGAAATAAAGAATAAGGATTGAGCAAAAAATGTAGATTGAAAATTTTGTATTACTCCTTCCCTTTCTAAATTAAGGAAATTTATCTTAATATAAAATTGTTTCTAAGTATATAATTTGAATTTTAAGAAATCATGAGAAAATTATACAAACTTCCGGTTCACTTCGTTCGCAGTTTTTTGAGGTTAGAAAGAAAGAAATAAACATGGCGCCTGTTGACAACTCTCCGGCAGGTAACATGGGAGGATTCGAGCTTATTTGCTCATTTAAATCAAACGATACGATTCCGGTGTATAAATATAAATCCACCAACACCGGAATAACGGTTTTTATTGCTGATGTCGATGGACCTCTTGTCTGCGGTTACTTTTGCCTCGGTAAGTGCAACAAACATAACCTCCGCTGACAGCGTCAAATCGTCAAATGACATGAATGACATTTATTTCAAACTTTTCCTGTATAAAATTAAGCAAAAAATTATTATCTTTAGTATCTCTTATTCATTTGCGTTGTTAGATTCACGATAATCAAGGAAATAAATTAAGAAAGGATTCGACCTGTTATTTAATGCATTTTAAAATTAAAATTTTCTTAATGTAAGCGATGATAAATGACACATATTTCTAAAAACCTACTCCATGAGAGACAGGCATACTACGGACCCATTTGTTCCGATATGTCGTAAAGGTAATGTCTCTCATGGAAAAATGACGAAGAAGTCAATGTATAAAAGTTTCCATCCTTACCATCTAATATGGAAGAAATATAAATAAATATAGACCATAATATGTATATGCATGTACGTGTATGTATATTTCTACCAAAGCGATGATAAATGACATATTTCTAAATATATAGTCCATAATGTGTATATGTTTTTGTATACATGTATATGTATTTGTACCAAACTGTGGTGCAAATATAAAATTTGTTCTTATTTCAGCAACGGAGGCATTCGATGATGACGGTTTGCCCCATACTTTAGAGCATCTCATCTTCATAGGCAGTGAAAAGTATCCATATAAAGGTGTTTTGGATTTATTCGCAAATCGATGCCTCGCATCTGGTACCAATGCTCACACAGATGTCGACAATACTGTTTATTCTTTGGAGACTGCTGGTCCCGATGGTTTTCTCTGTTTGATGCCTATTTACCTTGAACATATTCTTTATCCATCCCTGAAGGTGATTTTTCATTGCAGAAGAATTATATTACTTAATAGTCAAATACTAAAGAATTATCTGGTATTACTTGCTCCAAAAAGTATTTTTATAATATTACAGAAAGTAAACTTGTAGGATTGTACAATAACTAGTTTCAAACATTTAGGATTCGGCATACATCACAGAAGTGCATCACATCACAGGCGAGGGCGAGGATGCCGGCATCGTTTACTCCGAAATGCAAGGAACCATAAATTCGGGAGAACGCTTAACATATACCGAACTCCTGAGGGCTGCATATCCAGGGAAATGCGGATACAAATCAGTTACTGGAGGTACTTTATACCCAGCTAAACATCTCCCATTTCATAATCATTAACGAGAATTACTTCACAATTTATCCACACTTGCAGGAGATTTGCCTAACCTACGTGAAAGCACTTCTAATGAAAAAGTTCGGAAGTACCATAAGGAGTTTTACAGGCCAGAAAACTTGACAATTTTAATAACTGGTCAGGTAAAACATGTCGATGTTTTTAAAGCGCTTCAGCCCGTTGAAGGAAAGATTCTGTCCAAGGTATTATCTAAATGAAATTTAAGAGGCATTCTTTTATCTTAAAATTTTAGTGTGATTTTTTACAATTAAATGTAATCAATCTACAATAGAGTGGGCCGAAAGAATTTTATTTTTGATTTTCAAAAATAAACGGGGCCTAAAAGTTTTTGTAACCTAAAAGTTTTGTATAGTAGTTTATCCTGAAAATTTGAATCCGATAAAAAAATAATCCAGCTATCGAAAACGTATTGTAGTTTTAAACAGCGAAGAACGACAAAGGACCCCGCACCAAATGTACAGTAAATGGCCTTTTGTAAAAAATTCTAAATATAATTTTTTTTTCGAACCTGCAGACTAAAAATTCAAAAAAAAAACGTAAGAAAAATGGCCAGTTTTTAGACAAACGCTTATCAAAGTTTCAATTTTTACATTATTTTAATAGAAAAATGCTCATTTTAGTGAACTGTTTTTTTTTTTTTCTTAAAACCTCTGATAGACTTGGCTAAAAGTTTCACATTTTGACGATCAGACTTACCGAAACAAAAGGTTCATACCCACGAACTAGAAAGATTAACGATTTTTTGGGTATACAGCATGTTTTGGGGGTGTTTTCATACCTTAAACATCCAAGAATGGAAATCATCATTTTTTAGTAACTAAAATCACTAGAGATTTTCAAAGTATCAAACTCCCCAAAAAATTATTATCTGCATTTCTGACTATAGGGATCACATCCAGCATCCCTCTTGAGGCACCTCTATTATCGTCAAGTTTTCAAAATTGACCTAGGGGTGGTTTCAAAAAGAATTTTCAGAGAAATATCAAAAACGACAATTTTCAAAGTATCAAAGTCCCCAAAAAAATTTTAATTGCATTTCTGAATTTTTGACATTTATCTGGAAATTCTTTTTGAAACCACCCCTAGGTTTTATTTCAAAACTTGTGGATAATATGGGTGCCTCAAGAGGCTTGCCGGATGTGATCCCAATAGTCAAAATTGCAGCTAAAGATTTTTTGGGGACTTTGATACTTTGAAAATTGTCATTTTTGATATTTACCTGGAAATTCTTTTTTAAACCACCCCTAGATCCGTTTTGAAAACTTGAGGATAATAGAGGTGCCTCAGGAGAGTTGTTGGATGTGATCCCAATAGCCAGGATTGCAATAAAAAATTTTTTGGAGACTTGACATTTTTGACATTTGCCTGGAAATTCTTTTTGAAACCACCCCTAGGTCCATTTTGAAAACTTGAGGATAATAGAGGTGGCTCAGGAGAGTTGTCGGTGTGATCCCAGTAGCCAGAAATGCAATAAAACATTTTTTGGAGTCTGATACTTTGAAAATTGTAATTTTTTATATTTACCTGGAAATTCTTTTTGAAACCACGCCTAGGTCCATTTTGAAAACTTGAGGATAATAGAGGTGCCTCAGGAAGGTTGTCGGATGTGATCCCAATAGCCAGAAATGCAATAAAAAATTTTTTGGAGACTTTGATACTTTGAAAATTGTCATTTTGGACATTTACCTGGGAATTATTTTTGAAACCACCCCTAGGTCCATTTTGAAAACTTGAGGATAATAGAGCTGCCTCAGAAGGGATGCCGGATGTGATTCCAATAGTCAGAAATGCAGATAAAAATTTTTTGGGGACTTTGATACTTTGAAAATCTCTAGTGATTTTAGGTACTAAGAAATGATGATTTCCATACTTGAATGTTTAAGGTATGAAAATACCCCCAAAAGATGCTGTATACCCAAAAAATCGTTAATCTTTCTAGTTCGTGAGTATAAACCTTTTGTTTCGATAAGTCTGGTCGTCAAAATGTGAAGCTTTTAGCCAAATCTATCAAAGAGGTTTTAAGAAAAAAAACATTTCACTAAAATGAGCATTTTTCTATTAAAATACATGTGAAAATTGAAACTTTGACAAGCGTTTGTCTAAAAACTGGCCATTTTTCTTACGTTTTTTCTTTCGAATTTTTAGTCTGTAGGTTCGAAAATACAAAAAAAAAATTATATTTAGAAATTTTACAAAAGGCTATTTACTGTACATTTGGTGCGGGGTCCTTTCTTTTATGCCTGATGTATTTATAACTTTTGATGATTTTTATATACGGGAATTTGTAGTGCATATTATTGCCAACACATTCTGAGTGATAAAGATAAAGAATTTAATTCAAAGAACTGCATAATTTCACTAAAACTGACCAAAAATGTCTAAAATTTACGATTTTATCTTTTTGAAGTGCCCTAAAATCCAGAAAAATTATTTTAAAAATCTAATAAGATCACAAGTTTATCGGCAAAGTATAGGCTTTAAAATGAGTTCAGAAAACTAAAAAATCTTCATTTCCCACTGAGTTATTACCGAAAATTCGTACACATGTTTTTTCAGAAATATTTAAAATAAGAGTGGGTTTCTGCTTTTTTTTCCTCTCTGACAAGGGGCCGTTCAAATAATACGTAATGCTTGGGCAAGAGAGTGGTGTCTATAATTCACTTGAAACTAAGAGAGATACATATATTCTAAAAGCAGTAAGTATTTTTTGAAGAGCCCCCAACTTCCTGTCATGAAAGTTTGTATTATATATTAGTGGAAATATAGTGTAAATAAAAAATTGTGAAAACAATACAAAATAATACAAGACCCTATTTTGTACTATTCTGCCTTTTTTATTTACAATATGTTTCTACTAACGCATAGAACAAACTTTTGTGCCAGAAATTTATCTGAAAAGAAAAAAAAGGAACAAAAAAGAAAAAAACCATTAGATCTCTTATCTTTTATTTTTCTAACTAAGCATGTGTGCATATTTTTTGTCATAACTCAGTGAAAAATGAAGCTTTTTTAGTTTTTTTTTTTTTAGTTTAAAGTCAATATCTTGCCGATATATGTGTGATTTTATTAGATTTTTTAAATACACTGAAAGCCCGACTTAAGGCGGACGGAAAGAGACCTTCGAAGAAGTAGTTTATATATACTAACACATTTAAATGTTACTTTTCTGGTAAGGGGTGCAAGGGGACGAGGAAAGCTGAACTCGGAGCTCATCAGCGGTGTCGCGCAAGTAGCTTAGCAACAAAGTACGCAATAGTGACGTAGTAGTCTACGCGCCGGTTCGCATCAGTTCGTTTTCAGTGTTTTGGTTATTCGTTATGTGTAATAATTCATAAATAATAACTAAATCAAACTTAACAGTTAAGTAAACGTTAAATTAAACTTATATTAAAAAATATTTTTCACTCGTGACAAAAATCAAACAGAAATAGTTCATATGGCCCTCACTTGTTTACGTTTAGAGACAGTTCGATTTAAGCCAAGGCGTTTAAGTCAATCCCCGAAGCCGGACTTAAATCGGGCTTTCAGTGTAATTTTTCGGGATTTTAGGGCACTTCAAAAAGACAAAAGCCGTAAATTTTAGACATTTTTGTCCAGTTTTAGTGAAATTCTGCAGTACTTTGAATTAAATTCTGTATCTTTATCACTCAGAATATGTTGGCAATAACATAAACTACCATTTCCCATAGATAAAAATAATCAAATGTTACAAATACATCAAGAACAAATACATAAAAGAAATTTGACGTCCTTCGCTGTTTAAAACTGGAATACGCTTGCGATAGCTGGATAATTTTGTATCGGTTTCAAATTTTCAGGATAAACTACTAGTAGTACACTGAAATCTCTGTTTAAGGCCGGTTTCTGGGGATGCCTGAATGGCCTTCGCCTAAATGGAGACCTCTCTAAACGTAAACGAGTCAGGGCCGTATGAACTATTTCTGCTGGATTTTTGTCACGAGTGAAAAATATTTTTTAAATATAAGTTTAATTTAACGTTTACTTTACTGTTAAGTTCGATTTACTTATTATTTATGAATTATTAGACATAACGCATAACCAAAACACTGAAAACGAACTGATGCGAGCGGACGGAATTCAACGCGTAGACTGCTGCATCACTATTACGCACTTTGTTGCTACGCTACTTGCGCGACACCACTGAGCTCCGAGCTCAGCTTTCCGCGTCCCCTTGGACCCCTCATCCAAAAGCTAATTCCTGGAAGTCGTATCCGGAGATTCCATATACAGAGATTTCAGTGTATACCCATACTTTTAGGCCCCGTTTATTTTTGAAAATCAAACACAAATTTTTTTCGGCCCGCTCTAATGTACAATCAAATATAATTTAATGCAATTTTAATGCAACTTTACAATCCATTTCTTCTTTTTCATTAGGGCCCCAGAGGGCCGTTCAAAAGACCATGGCAAGACCCAGTGCCTCCTTTAACCGAAAGCGTGGATCTGAACGTTTATTATCCTTGCGACGATGAAGATAATGGTATCGTGATTGCCGCTTGGCGAGGACCTTCTGCTGTTAACGAATTTTATGACCTTAAAGGATGCACTCTACTATTTAAATACCTTACTGACACTTCCGTCAGTCCTCTCCAACAAGAGTTCGTCGAAATTGACGATCCTTTTGCAAACAACGTCGGATACAATCTTTCCGAAAATTCTATATCGCTATTTTATCTCGAATTTGATAACGTTCCAAAGGAGAAGATTCCTTTGATTAAAGATCGTCTGATTAAGATTTTAAAGGATATCGCAAGTAAAGAGAATGGAATCGACATGAAGAGAATGAACACCGTTATTTATAGATACATCCTTGAAACATTGAGCAATATGGAAAACAATCCTCATGACAGTATTGCATACACGCTCATTGGAGATGTTCTTTTTGGAAACACTAAAGAAGACGTGAGTCATTTTGATTTAAAAGATCATTTAAATCACCGGCTCCTGTAATTAATTCCCGCTTCAATCATTGTGTCTTATAGTATATGAAGCAATATATTTTTGTGCTTGCAGTTAGATCAGCGATTGAATCAAATCGACATGCTTAAAAAGCTGATGAAGGAGCCTGCATCTTATTGGTTGAATCTTATGAATAAATATTTCATCAATGCTCCGGTAGTATTCTCTAAAGGTATTCCAAGTATAGATACGAAAATCGACATGGCGAAAAAGGAGAAGGAACGTGTAGCTAAGCAGATAGAAAGTTTGGGAAAAGAAGGTCTCGAGAAAAAGGAACGCGAACTGCAAGAAGCTGTTATGGAAAATGAGGTAAAAATATCAACAGGTTCTTTTAAATGGTTTTTCATCTGTGTCAACCCCAAGGTTGTTCTAGGTAATTTAAAACCTCAAACTCTGGTTGATATTGCATTTGATTTTAATTAGAAACCGGTACCTGATGAGCTATTAACATCTGTACCAATCCCGAGTACGGATTCGATGAATTTTCATCAGATCAAGAGTTTCTCCACTGATTCGTTGGAACAACATCCAAGATTTGACGTCAATAAAATACCTTTGTACACCTATTTGGACCATGTTAACACTAATTTTGTTTACGTACGTATTGAAGTCAATCTAATCGACCTATGTTCATTAGATTTTTTAAACTGACTCATTTTTAAAAATAATCGTAACTTTTTCTTAAACTTTAATGAAGAATTACTTGTAGATGTTTGTAACCATGGATACATTGAACGTGCCCGAAAATTTGAGGCCGTACATTCCTCTTTTGCTCGAATCTATTCTGGCGTGCCCGGTTAATCGAAATGATAAATTAATTCAGTATGAAGAGATTGTTGCTGAATTAGAATCTGACACGGTCGCGGTTGCGACAGGAGTAGGCTTCGAAAACAGTTTTAGATTTTCGTGCGGCGCTTTCAGTCATGCTGCTAATTTGATGCTTCAGGTGAAATAAATACATTAATATAATTAGAAATACTCTGTGAAAACTTATATTAATATAATTTTTTGTATTTTTAAGGATTGGATTGACTAGAAAAGTACATATATTAATTTTATATTAACTATTCTAGCTGGAACTGTCGAAATACGCAAAAGGTGTGCAGTGGGTTAAAGAATTGTTGTATCAGACAGAATTCCCTCCAGAAAGACTCAAAATCATTGCTGCAAAGATTATCAATGATGTAGCGCAAATGAGAAGAAAAGGATACAAGATCGCTGGTGATCTTCTGAGAGGATTATTTTACAGCAAAGGTAATTATTATTACCTTTTGTATAAGGAAAACAACTCTTTTGTCTGTTAGGTGATAGTTCAATTTGTTTAAATACTTCAATGCTTCAATGCTGAATACTTTAATTTGCAGAAAGTAATCACTACAACTCGAGTTTGCTTCGACAACAGAAGTTCCTTACTAAGATGATGGAGCGAATGAATACAGAGCAAGGTCAGAAAGAAGTCGTAGCTGAAATCAACCATTTGAGGAAGATTTTGACTTCGACAAAGTCCATGGCTCTTTACATGGCAGTGAACATTGATAAATTGGCGGCTCAGAATTCGGATGTCTATACACCATGGAAACAATGCTTTTCTGATATTGAAAGCTCGACTAAATCAAAGTAAGACAAATGAAATAAATTAAAAAATAAAGCTTGACTGTCTATAATTAGAAAGGCCGTAGCTGGGTAAGCATGGTTGGTCTGCCCTAGAAGATATTTGGTTCATATTTGGGTGGTAAGTTTCTACCATTATAAGACTAATTTACCCCAAGTGCCAACTTCAAAAAAAAAAATTTTACAAAAGTTATACAAGAATTTTGAAAAATCAAAAAATTAAATTTTCTCGAAAATGGCTGAATCAATTTCGATGGTTCAAATATATATTGTACAAGATATCTCAGTGATTCTTAAAAAATGGAGAGTCAATTTCGGTAATTAGAAAGAAATTAAACAATTTTTTGGAATTTAGAAAAAAAAATTTTCTATGAAAGCTTTTTGATACTGCCGAAATTTTTTTTCTGTAATGCATTCACTTCCTCAGTAACAACATCAGGGTGTCTACTCACTCTGGAAAACCTGGAATCGTCAGGGAATTTTTTCATACCTGGAAAAACCTGGAAATGTCAGGGGATTTTTCTTCAAAGTCAGCGAATTTTTTCGAGTGTACTGAAATTTTTTTTAATTGTAACAAAATTAAATAACGATATTCACAATGACTGGAAAAATATTATTCGTAATAAACTCGTGACATTACATCCTTATTCCGATTTGAATTGAACGCGGAGGAAATAAAACGAAAAGTTTTGGAGGTAAAAGAGCTTGAAGCGAAACGTAGGAAAATTCTGGAATAAGCACAAAAAAAGCCATCGCACTCGAAGAAAAAATTGTAGAAATAAAAAATTAAGCAAAACAGAATGTATTTAAGAAAATATTTAAAGTTTTTATTCCTAATGTTATTTCTTTATAAACGTTGTTTCGTTCGTAAACTAAGAGAAGTTATTTGACTCTGTTTTGTATTGTCTATTACATGTTTATGGAGATTTTGTCACAAAACACCTCTTAGAGTATAACAAATTAAATAAACATTATTTTGAAATACATCTGCTATTTCACTATTTTATCATCCGTCATATTTTTTCTAAATTTAATACATTTAAATAATTATAATTTAAACATTCATATGTGGATAACAAAGGGGGTTACTCAATTATTAGATAATGCTTTAATGAGGGCGGGGGTGTTATAAAATTCCGTATTCCATATTTAAATGACCAAAAAATGATACTTGGGAAAATCTAGAAATACCTGGAAAAAACCTGGAAAAGTCAGGGAATGTTTTTCAGGATTTGAGTAGTCACCCTGGTATTATGGAAAGAAAATTGTGGCGGTACCAAAAAGCTTTCATATAAACAATTTTTTCCTAAATTCCAAAATTTTTTTTTATTCCTTTCTAATTGCCCGAATTGACTTTCCATTTCTTCTAGAACCGCTGTGAAATCTTGTACAATATATTATATATTATAATATATTATACAATATATTATATCTTGTACAATATATTATATATTATAATATATTATACAATATATTATATATTATAATATATTATACAATATATTATATATTATAATATATTATACAATATATTATATCTTGTACAATATATTTGAACCAACGAAATGATTCAGCCATTTTCGAGAAAATTTAATTTTTTGATTTTTAAAAATTTTTTTATAACTTTTGTAAAAAAAATTTTTTAAAGTTGGCACTTGGGTTAAATTAGTCTTATAATGGTAGAAACTTACTCAAATATGAACCAAATATCTGCTAGGGCAGACCAACCATGCTTACTCAGTTATGGCCTTTATAACTAAATTTATGACTAAATTTGTAACTAAATTTATAATTTTGATTCAAAAGGATAATGATTGTCCCGGATAATCAGCTGATAAAACCACCGCAGGAAATTCCATTGAATGGTTGTGTGACAGGTTTGGGATGCATCGAATCAGCTTACATGGTACAATGTACCCCTTGTATCAAGGATTATATGAATCCAGATTTGGCACCGTTACTTGTGTACCTTCAGTACCTTACGCAAACAGAGGTACTTAAAGCTTTTCTTATAATTTTCTTTTAAGATACAAAATATTATTTCTATATATATTTTTATAAATCGTAACTCTTAGGGTCCTATGTGGAAGCAGCTTAGAGGACAGGGACTTTCTTATGGATACAATATGTATGCAATGCCAAACGAAGGGCTGCTCTACTTATCCCTATACAAAGCGACGAATGTTATCGGTGCTTACAAAGAAGCCAGAGCGATCATAGTGAGTATATTCGATTCTTTTTCATTCTTTTTCATTTAGTACGTCGATTAAGAAACTTTACTACCATTCATTTGACTATTTTCAAAAATATAGTTGAATGTTAAACCAAGGTTGAACTTGAAATTATTCTTAATTTCAAAGTTGAATTACACTCGTTGCGCATAAACTGGCCGGCCTCGGGGGTAAACGGCGAGTAAGCGGGCGCTATAAATCACCGGATTTAAAGCGACGAGCGAGCACTCTTATGTCAACACTCAGGACCGCATATATAGTCTCTGAATGTACAAAACTAAATGCGCAGCGAGTCGCGATGTAAACAACTTCTGGCGGCCCTGACTGTTCGAGCGATGGCCTTCAGTGAGGGGCGTAAACAACCATGATGCCGGCTAGTTGATGGTCGGAATATAGACGGGCGACGAGTGTACTTTATTTGCCTATTTTTTCAGGAGTTGCATCTCTCAAAAGACAAGTGGGATTCAACTTTGTTTGATTCTGCGAAATCGTCGCTAATCTTCGAAATCATCAACAGAGAAAAGACTGTTGGAGATATGGTAACGCAATCGCTGTTATCTTACTATAGAAACGTGCCTCATGATTACAATCGTCGAATGGTTAAAAACATTTCGGCCGTTATGCTCGAAGATATTCACCGCGTTGCTCCTCAGTATGTTAAAAAGCTGCTAGACCCTAAAGCTTGCATAACATCGATTGTATGCCATCCTGCCAAGGCTTCTGAAGTTGCCGAAGCTTTCAAAGAGTAAGTATTTTTTAAAGATTTAAAAAAATTTTAACTTTGTCACACAATATTCTACTGTAAAAATAAAAGTGTCTGACAAAATTTTCCTTTTCTTTCAGACACGGTCATGACTTGAAAGTTTACAATTCTTTGGAAGAAACTTACCTGAGCGAGTGGTGAAAAACAGCTGTGGAGTTTGTGAGATTTTTGGTACTTTTAAGGTGCTTCTATTTTTTGATTTATGAAATGCAAAAGGGAAGGAAGACGTTTTCTTACCATTTTAAGCGAAATATAATGTATTTTGTGGTATGCATATGAGAAATTGCTGTGCTACTTTTGCAAATTTATATATGAGTGCTTCAGCGGAATTATTGCATTTAACTTTTACAGCTGCCATTTCCAATAGTGTGCATTTTATAAGCAATAAGCAATAGGTTTTGTATTATATAACTGTCTTTCGAACAGTCCAATATCTTAAGAAATCGCTAAGCCGGAATTAAGATATTAATATAAAAATTGTTTTAAAGGAACTTTATCAAAAACAACTCAGATATAATTTTGGAGTATAATGAAAGTGTGACTTAGTTTATTGTGTTTGTCACATAATGTTGGTTTTTCCAAGTTACTCCAGATTTACTAAATATCGTGTTTTTTTGTAATAAACTCGATTTAATAAAATTTTGCAGTTATATTTAAAAAATTTTGTTTAATCGTAGCGATGGTCTTCAGTGAGGGGCGCTCAGGGGGGGAGACAGAACCAGTCAAGCGTAAACAACCATGATGCCGGTTAGTTTATTTGCCTATTTTTTTAGGAGTTGCATCTCTCAAAAGATAAGTGGGATTCAACTTTGTTTGATTCTGACTATATTTATAGTAATGACGTCAAAAAAGTTATTTTTTCGATAATTAAATTTTAACGCAAGAAATTCTTCAATAGCCATAAAAAATATATTTTAACATTTCAAAAATATACAACATTTTGGAGTCGAATAACAGCAAAGCTGAAAGCAACTTTGATGGTTCACACCCAAACCTTTGGAAATTTGTAAGTACATATGTTAGAAAACTAAAAAAACTAAGGGTGTTTACACACCTTTATTTCTCAAATATCCCAATCCGCAAATCGAGTATGTCTGATCGGACTCAAACTTACGCTATTGGATGGTAATTTTACCAAAAAATATTTTCCTATTTTGTCAAAAAGTATCCGTGTTAAAGAGAGTCAAAATTTGAAATTTTGAGTGGATACTCTCTGTTGTGCGGATATTTGCTCCTTTCATAAATAATTTTAAAAAATTTAGCACCTGAAATCCTCAAAATTTCCAGGCAAACTGTAAAAAACATCACTGTTAATAATTCGTATCGTTCATCTTTGAACCATTACACGAGTTGCCACACGCCAAATACTTTATTTACTTTATTTATTTAAACAATTTAAACTTTTTTATCTTTTCACTTGCACGCCTATGGGTCCATATAACCTGTTAAAAAGGAATAGGGTTCACGCATTATTATTATTATTATTTATCAGCATTTGGAACTCGAAAGTTCATTGCCTCATCTACCCGAGACCGCCACGCGT
>JBAGKK010343627.1:0-19241 GCA_037177015.1 Euceroptres primus
TCTTATATCGAGAATATTCGTATGGTGGCGTTTATCTATTAGAACGTGATCTATCTGATTGTACGTGAGACCGTCAGTAGGGTGTCCCTTAAAATATAAAATTTTGAAAGTTGTATGGGCCACCCAAAATTTTTATTAGCGTTTTGAAATTTTTTTTTAGTTTTGTGGGTTACGCGCTGAGGGTCAAGCGTGCGCAATACAGTGAAATAATTTTATAGAATAATAAAAGCAGCATATAGTATTAATTTAATACGTAGAAGAACGTACTGAATGCACAAACGATTTCATAGACTATATTGCAAAGAACAGTCAATTAATAATTACATTAGAATCTATCATAGCCGACACTAGGGCAGTCGAACTTTCCTAGAATCCCCCACCATTTCGTGTCGCGTGATTGATCCGTCGCGAAAATTCACAATTGGTGCCACCGTAGTCGAACATGTCTCAGATATGTGTTGGCTACGATAGATTTTACTGTATCTAGATTTCAGCATTTAAGGATTTTCATTTAGTACGGGAACCGATCATCTTGTACTACACTCATCTCGTGTTACTCGTTGTAACTCATCTCGTGTGCCGCTCGTGCTTGTGCCGGCTTTATGGTTGTTCACGCTGAGCATATACTTTTGTACGTGTAAGAGTGTATTCAATTTTGCAGAGACTATATGTGCGGTCCTGAATGTTGACGTAAAAGTGCTCGCTCGTCGCTTTAAATCCGGTTGAAACTAGATTTTAATAGCGTCCGTTACTGTGCCGACCAGACACAAGGCCGGCACAGTAACGAGGGATGAGTGTATTTTGAGCAAGTACTGAAGCTGCATTTCATCACTTCATCTTTCCTAAAGCTAGACCCTTCAGATTAGCAAAACAACGAGCACTAAAAAGATCACTTAAAATTGTCAAGCATTTAAAAGTTGTTAACAATTGTGCAGAAAGAGGTGTGCAATCAGTAAAATATTTGATTGAATCAACTAAATTTTAGTTGGTTTAAATATAGAATTTAGTTATGAAACGGACAACCAAATTTTTGGTTGCGAGTCAACTAAAAGTTTTAGTTGAATTAACCAAAAATAAATAATTTGTTACATCCAACCAAAGATTTGGTTCAGTCAAAAAAAAAATTAGTTCTCATAACCAACATTTTTATTTAAATCAATTAAACGATTTGATTGAATCAACAACATTTTTTTCTGAGTGTATACAGATATGATATACAGAAACCGGTTTGATGAAGGGTGAAATGCAATTTTAGTACTTGTTCAAAATAGTACAAGATCATCGGTTGCCTTACGACATATAAGGACTGTTAGAATATAATTTGGCTCGTATTAGGTACTTTAACTCTATGACCGCTAGCTCTTATCGCCCTGCCGTCCTCACTCCACCTCGCCTGCATGTATCTACTTTTTGCCTTGCCCCGCATTGCCAAACTTTCTCTCCGCGATAAATATCTATCACTTATCTACTATTTAAAATATTTACAGTAAACTTATATCTACTTCCTCTCCTCTTCCCAACCTTTCCTTATCCATCTTTCTTCCTCCTTCCTTCTCTTCTTTATCTTACCCAACACCCCTCTCACCCATGCTACCGCCCTTTTGTCCCCTCTTTCATGCATTAATGCCACTATGCTTATGCTACTCCTTTCCACCTTCTTGCATTCCTCTAACCAGTGTTTCACCCTTGCATACCCCTTGCCGCACAATTCACACATTATCTTCTCCCTAGGAAGCCAGAACCTATTAAAACCCTCCACATATCCACAACTCATCCTCTCTGTAAGATCCTGACTTCCTTTCTTTTCTTTCCCACACAAATATTGCGCTCTGTTTCTTGGCATGATCCACCTATAGTTCCCATTAAACCTTGACTCTCTTATTCTCTCCTCTCCGGCTGCCTTCTCTCTTCATGCCGTTTTTCTTGACCACCTCATACCCCTTTTTCCCCAACTCATGGATTCTTCTCACTTCATTCCCATGCAAACCATTCCTTCGAAAGTACCCTTCTCTTAAACCCTCTATTTTCCCATCCCCTCTTCTGTTCTCCTTCTCCCACCAACACTCCTTTACCCCACCAACACTCCTTTACCCCTTTCTCCCACCAACACTACTTCCACCCTCTTCCAAAAATTTCTCCTCATACTTACACGCCCAACCCCCAGTTAGAATCCCTAAACTCATTCTCCCCGTCTACCTTTTTAACAATGTAATTAGGAGTATTCCTCGCCAGCTCCAGTGTCCATTTCACATACCTCTCCTGTATCCTATTTACCTCCTCACTTACCTTCCACCCCCACACATCCACTCATACAATAGAACACTCATCACTAGCGAGTCCAACAGCTTCATTCTCCATTCAAAATTATCTGCAAACAATTTCTTTCCCAATCTACACACCTGCCTGATCATCACATTTGTCCTCCTAACTCTCTCCTTTATATGAACATCTATTCCCCCATTTCTCGGAAACAGGAAGCCCAGGTACACCAATTCTTTTACCTCCTGTACCGTCGTTCCCTTCCACTTCCACTCCCCTCCCTTATTCCTTCCACCCCCCTTCCCTGAACACCATAACCTTCGATTTTTCCGCATTCAACTCTAACCGATTCCTATCCAGGTATTATCTCAACCTCTTCATCATCTCCATTAAGGCCTCCTCGTTTTTTGCCAGCAACACTATGTCATCCGCATACGCGAGTTACCATATCCTAATCCCTCCTACCTTAACTCTTCCCACTACTCCGGCCTCTAGCTTACTCTCCATGTCAGCGATTTAAATCGCAAAAAAAGTTGGGCTAAGCGAGCACACTTTTAATAACCGCCTATCTATCCAGAAACCCTCCGAAATGCTCTCCCCTCCTTTCACCATATCTTCGTCTCGCCATACACCTCCCTAACCCTCTTGATCAGACCTCTCTTTACTCCTCTCTCCTCCAACGCCTCCCACGACCTCCCCCTATTCATAGATGGGAAAGCGCCTTTGAGATCCACGAAAACGCGTACACTTTCCATCCCTTCTTCGCTAATTTTCTATCCACCACGTGCTGCAAAATGTAAATATTGTCGATAGTGTTCCTAGCGGCCCTGAATCCCGCCTGTGTCTCCAACAATATCCCTTTTCCCTCGATATCATTCCTCAACCTCTCCGCCAAAACCATCGCGTATGCTTTGTACGCCGTATTAATTAGCGTAATACCCCTATAATTTTCCTGCCTATCCCTATCTCCTTTCTTATATAGTGGCTCTATCAACCCTTCCCTTTAATCTCCTGGGAATCCCTCCGCCCTCCATACTTTCTTCTCTACCGCCTTTAGCCTCTCTCTAACCGCTTGTGTACTGAACAGCCACACTTCTCAACTCCTCTTCCAGATCTTTCTCTCTTTCTTGCTCTTTCTTTTTACACATCAACCTAAACTATTTTCGCAACTTTACGTACTCCTCCTTCTTCGCAGTTCCATCTTTCCACTTATTATACTTCCTTCTCACCTTTCTTTCCATCTTTTTACATTACCTATCCCACCAGGGATTCACAATTTCTTTCTTCTTCTTTCTAAATACCTTCTTTTTAAAACACTCTTTCACTTTCTCTTTCAGATCCACCCATATCTCCTCCTTCCTTTCTTCCCCGCCCCTTAGCTTCAACCCTCTTATCATAATATTATTGCTCCTGTCTGCCTTCTATTTTCTCTTCATTCTCAACTCCATTGTTCCTATCCTTTCTCTAGCCGACACTTTATCCTACTTTCTCTTCTATCATATTCTCCACCCTCTTCGATATACCTTTCAGCTCGCCCTCCCCCCTGCCACCTACTTCCATGTCCGACCCACTATCTACCTTCCCGAGCCTTTTTTCCGTGCTTTCCTTCCATACCCTCATCTCCTCTTCCATCTGTTTCACTTTATCTTCTCTTTTCTCCCTTACCGACACCACCACTCTCTCTAATCCCTCTACTTTCTCCCTTAGCTCTTTCATCTCCTTTTCCCACTTCTTATCTCAAATCCTGAACTCCTCCCTTGTTGCCTTGAGTCCCTCGTTCATATCCCCAGTCTCCTTCCTTATACCTTCCTTCTGCTTTTGAGTCCACCTTACGTCTTCCCTCAGTCTCTGATTTCACCTATCAACAGCCCTAGTGCCTCACTTCCCCCCTGCCCCTTGCTTTTCTTTATGTGTAGACCTGCAATTGTCACATTATTCTGCCTTTCCTTTTTTTCCCTTTTTTCAATGTCCCTTTCTATCACCACCTTTCTACCTCCATTTTTCACCATCCCCTCTAGTTTCTTAACCTCCAGTTTTCCTATTTAGTGCAGGCAGTACACAACAGAAACTCGAAAAACGTGGAATTTTGTGATAAAAATTTTTCCTTTAGCATAAATGATATAGATACCTAGTCAAGTGATTTGACTCACATGACACGCGAGATTTTTGAACAATTTTGTTCAATTCTCGCAGATTTTGTGTAATGGTCATTTTGTCGTTAGTATGACTTGAAAAACTTAGCCAGTTGACCAATAATAAGTTATTCAATGCCTTTAAACAAATTTATTTAATTATTTAATCATTTATTTATCAATTATCCAATTATTTATTGTCTTTGAACAAAGTTGAACATGCTTGAACACCAGAACGCAGTGTCGTACTCCAGACCTTCATGCGCTTACTACTCAAATAAGGTATATGATATGTAATATCATTATGTATATTATATGTGCAATATGCAGTCATAATTGATATTAGGCTTTAAGTTATCATGATATACCCAGCATTTAAACAGCGCCTTGAGTCCTTTGTTTCAATTTCGCGCCTGAAGCCCACCGCCGCGTCGCTTCTGAACACGGAGAGTGTCGTCTTATGCGTGCGTAAAAAAGCACATGAGGTCAGCTACGTGGTTTTTTAATCAATCACGAACGTTCTATCACTGTATCTAAATCAATGCATTTTTGGTTTGCGCTTAGCGTACGCGGACACTTCACAACGCTGCAAGCACTTGGAAACTACAATTATCCGACGACAGATAATTTTTATCACTAGGCGGATAAAAATTATCCATCGTCAGATAATTGTAGTTGTCAATTGTTTGCAACGTTTGTATCCAACTTCAGATAAATAATATCCGTGGGATTTGCTGTGTCTTAGCCCACTGCTACCAAATGTCACGCATATTTCATTGGTTCATATTCCACTGTTTCGGTAAACATGGAACTACATCGAACCACTGGAACACTGGAATGTGAACTAATGAAATACGCGCGACAGTTGGTAGCAATAGGCAAAAACGCACATATACGCGTTGATATCAACGTACGTCGCCGTACGTACAATTCGTAGGACACGTTGTGGTTCCAGCCTAATAGAAGTGTTGTGAGGGGGTTCCCGTGGAAGATTTCTTTTTTCCTGAACAGGCGACAATTTCGAGGATGAGAAATATGTCAATCTGGTGGTGGAACTGATTTAAGATGCCCTGCTAATAACCCAATTGTCAGCAAGAGAAATGCTGGCTATATAGTAATTTCGCAAAACCTTGAGTTTGTCAAATCCTGAAATCATAGACTACCATCAGGTTATTTTGTTTCTCAGCTTGACAATGGAAAAGGCATTTTGAACACACTTCAGAATTCAAAATCCAAGTGGCACAAATATTGTGCAAATCCATATCTACCACCAAGATTTGAAAACACGTTTAACACAGCAAACAAAGCTTTTAAGAAGGCAACCGCAGAGAGCCCATCAGTACAAGTTGAGTCACCAGTCTCTGCTGCACCTGTTACGCGCGCAACAAGATCAGTTACTCCGAAAGTGAATTTGAAGGATGATTTGTGCTTTCTATGTAACAAGCCTCGGGGCAGAACCAAGATTTTGAGAAAATGCTCTACAGATGAACAGTTTGATTTTGTGCAGCGCTGTGCTATAATGTGGTGACAAAGACGAAAGCAATGTAATGTGTGAAAGCATAGCGTTCGTGGAACTTATGCTTATTCAGCTACGTTTAGCGCAACTTCAAGATGTACCACATTCATTCACATTCATTACTTACTCCTTTACACACAACCAGATTCAGGGAAAAGATTCTTGCTTACTTTTCATAGCTTATTGCAAACTTAGAGGGTAACTTGCGTTATTTCCTACTATAAGCCTATAATATTCCGAAATAAGTTCGCCCTTCTTTTCTTGTTTTCAGGGAGGGAGTACGTACTACGGCACAATAAGTCAAACATTCTGAGCATTCTCGCATATGAAGACCAGGATGATGATGCAATGGCCTTTCACCGCTTTGCACTTAACTTGAGAAAGACTTTATCGGTGACAAGGGTTTCTTTCAGTGTCTAATTTGATAAGGATTGTGAGAGAGACTCCATTCCCCCTGTACTCCTTGCTGTCGTAAACACCCTTCTGTATGGAAAAGCTGTTCCAGATAAGTGTGGGGCTACGAAGATAGCACTCACTATTTGTCAGTTGATCCTTCAGAACTTTCATAACCGGACTCCCAAAGGCAACATAGTACGTAACAATAAGGACCGTGAGCCGCTTTCTCCTGTGCACACGGCTCTCTCTACATATGCACAGACGAGGAGCAAATCAACAATTGAAGAACTGCCTAGGCGTGGTCTGAGTGTTTCTTCAAACCGAGTGATGGAAGTATCTGCTCAGATGTGCCGTTTGGTTGTAGAACGTGCGAAAGAGGAAAATATACTGTGTCCATCAGACTTGAGAAAAGATGTCTTTACTGTAGCAGCTATTAATAACATTGATCACAACCCTTTCAGTACAACCGCTGAACATGCTTTCCATGGGACTGGAATTTCGGTATTTCAGATATCTCCCTCTGCTAATGAACATGCAAATATATCTCAAGGTGATTTTGCAAAACTTGAAACATCAGCCAGTAAGTTACTAAGTCTTTAAAAGAAGTTATATTACCTACTGTAATATCTGTAATAATGCGTGTAATAATGCGTGGCTAAGCTTAGTTGAAAACGCAGCCCTTCATATAGAAGGTGAGGGGACCATAAGAATCGTTGAGTGAGCTGCCTTCCACGCTGCAGAGCAAGAGTCAGAAGGGAGGAGCAGAGTTCCTGCCATTAACGCTCTTCTGTCCTTTTTCCAGGAGAGATCCACAAAACCTGATATGATAAAGCACGGAATGGATATTATCGCTCATATTACTGAGCATTTAAACCCGGGCCAAGTTCCTATTATATGCGCAGACCAGCTTATACTTGCTATCGCGAAATTGATTCAGTGGAATTGCCCAGAGAAGTACGCAGGGGACAAGTTTGTCGTTCTGCTTGGACTGCTTCACTTAGAAAAATCTTTTCTGGCTATACTAGGTCAGCTGCATAATCACGGAAGGCTCCGCTGAAGCAATATCAAAGGTAAATGTTCCATTTTTGATTTTGTTTTAATGCCCAGAAACTATTCTTTTCTAAGCTCAAACTTGAATTTAGTACTTTATTTATGATAGGTTACCCATTTCAAAAGAGCTCGGCACATGTACCAAGTCACTGCCTGTGCTCTATCAATGTTATTGAAAGAAGCGTACGAAGCTAGTGGTCGCGACGATTTATCTATCGATACCTGGATGGATGAATGCGCTGGCATGTATCCGACCTTTAAGGTTTGGCTAAATATTCTAAACTTGGTAGTATTGCTGCTTAACTTTGTGCGCTCTATTCGTAAGGGTGATTTTGAACTTTATAAAAAACTCTATCCACCTGATGTGTCCCTGGTATTTTGCACTGAACCACTAAAACTATGCGCGCTGGTTGCCTATCCATTTGAAGGATATGCAACAACTTGGTCATAAGGCACCAGATGTATACCGAGAATTGTGCGAAGGTAAGAAAGCCGTAAGAGTAGGTTGACGCTGTCACTTTGTTAACATTTTTATTAGTACTTTATATCCTCTTATTTTCAGAGAAGATTTCAGTCCCAATCACCACGCAGCCATTTTCACGTATTGGTGTAGATCATGTCCACGAAAAGAATAATGCGAAAGTGAAGGCTGATGGAGGTGCCGTAGGACTCACAAATGATCCAGTTGCCCTTCGGCGTTGGACTGTTTTTGGGCCTGAAATTTGTCGACTCTACAATGAATTCAGGAGAAAAGAGGAGAATAGGAAGAATGAAGATACCCATCATGACTAATACGAGGCGCTTCAACGCAAATTGAAACAGTGTCTTGCCGTGAAAGAGAGCTTCCTAGAATTTCAAAATCCTTTTGACCTTGAAACCTCAGATTTTCTGATCCTGAACATCCGCGTTGTGGCTTCCAAGGATTGCTCTGACTACCTTGGAAGTATAGAGGTTCTCGGCGCTACAGCGTATAACGATTTTGTAAAAGAGAGACTAAGCAATTGCACCAAATCCAACCACGATCCTATTAAAAAAACGACCATGCACCATTTTTCAGAGAAGATACCCAAGATACTGTCGCGGACTGGTGAAATAATTGAGTCTCTTACAAAGAACAATCAACTTTACATACGGTTGTTTGCTGTAAGTTCAACTAGAAAGCTAGATATGAATACCTTTTTCGAGTACGAGAATCAAGTACTTGCAAACTAATCAAGCCTTGATTAGTTTTACTTAGAATTAAACTTCCTACCTCTTAAACAGCGTTTAATATAATCCTTGCTCTCGTTTTATGTTCAGAAGTGTCCACCATCTCTCGCCAGGAATGGTAAATTGCGGTCTGAGAAGAAAGAACATCTAATTAAAGTTCTTGAAGATCTTGCGGACAAGGGAATGCGGCCCGGACATTGTGACGTAATCATCGTAGATGGTGCAGCTCTAGTATATTTTCTTCTCTCAAAGGAGATGAATACTTTCAAAGAGTACATCGATCTGCGACTTTTGTCACACTTACGTACTCAGCACAATACTCAGCCTCGTATTGGACAGGGAGACCCGAAATCTTGGCCAAAATTACGTACAAATTACTCAGCACGTACTCAGCCTCGTATTGGACCGGAAGACCCGAAATCTTGGCCAAAATTAAAAACATTGAACAATCTTGCTAAAAGTGCTTACTCGGAGGTTTTCAGGGTCGCTGATTACGAATTTTTTATCAAAACCAAAAATTCAAAATAGCGGGTTTAAAATGTCGGCAATTTTTTAGAATAGTTGACAGATTAGGCTGAAAGTGCTTATTCAGGGGTTCTAGGGGTCGCTTATTACAAATTTTTAATCAAAAATGCAAAATTCAAAATGGCGGATTCAAAATGGCACTAAAAATTTAGAAAAGTTAACAGATTGGACTGAAAGTGCTTACGTGGGGGTTTTAGGGGTCTCTGATTACGAATTTTCAATCAAAAATATATAATTCAAAATAGCGGATTCAAAATGGCGGAGAAATTTTAGAAAAGTTGACAGATTGGGCTAAAAGTGCTTACTTGGGGGATTTAGGGATCGCTGATTACGATTTTTTTTTGTCAAAAATACAAAATTCGAAATCGTGCATTCAAAATGGCGGCGAAAATTGATAAAAGTTGACAGATTGGGATGAAAGTGCTCACTCAGGGGTTTTAGGGGTCGTTGATGACGAATTTTTGGTAAAAAATGAAAAATTCAAAATAGAGGATCCAAAATGGCCTCCAAAATTGAGAATAGTTAACGCATTGGGCTAGAAATGCTTACAAAGGTTTTCATGATAGCTGATTGCGAATCTTTGGTAGAAAGTAATAAATTTAAAATAATGGTTTCGAAATAGCGGCAAGAAAGTTGACGGATTCGGCTAAAAATATTAGACTCTAGTGATTCTTCTTGGGTCTCACTTCTCGGGGTGCTAGATTATAGTGAGTCCCCTCACCTGTCACGTATGAAGGTGCTAGATTATAGTGAGTTACCTCGTCTCTCACTTATTGGGGTGTTAGATTAAGGCGACTCCTCTCACCTCTCATACATTTGGATGATACAGTTAACTATCACTCGACTCTGCACCTGAAAGTTCTATGTCATCTAAATCATCTAAATAGTTTTGAGTCTTAGAAAGATCAAGCTCTTCATATTCCTCAGATGATTCTTCTTCAGTATCTGACTGAACTTCTAAATCTGGATGACTGTAGACTCCATTGATCTATTAAATAAGTCTTCGAGATCTATAGGAAATACGCAAGAAGCAATCTATAAGTCGCATCCACACATAAAGAGAGGAGATATCAAAACGTAAAGATTTCGAATTTGAATTGAAAATTCCAGACTCTCTATAAGAAAGATCATTGAAGATTTTCGGCGATGCATGACAAATCGGACATGATTGCATTGATCCTGTATTTGTAAGTATGTTTAATACTTTTCCATGAATTAATGTCAGGTGTAACGAAAAATATATCGTTATACGGTGAGAGCCGGAAACAATTACAAAAGGTTTAAGTTTACCTATTTCATCTTCAGCAGCCTTTTTTTCTGCAAGATGTCATCTTTGGATTCCTTTACATACCGTAACTGAAGTAGACGACAAAATCCAGGAGCTTGAAAGTTTCTATTGTTCCATAATACGTATCCTTGTTCGGAATTTAAGCGTAAAGGAATGAGTGTGGTCGCGAATAAGTTTTCGTCACTTTTATAGCATGAAATATCACTTCTTGTTGCATCTAAAATATCCTTTCTGCAGTTTCATTTAAAAGAGCTTGAAGAGGAACCTGAGCTACAGAATCATCGATATGGGTCAACACTTTTGGAGGTTTAAGTAGTAATTTTGCCTCACAAACGCCATTATACGAAGGCCATATATTTGCGCCAGACTCCTTACATTCTTTTCGCATGTCGTTATGAGTCGATTTCGTTAGATTTTGATCCAACAAAAATACCAGAGCTTCTAAAGGAGTCTTCATTTTTAAAAAAGGCACCGATGTTGTCTCCAACTTTCTAATTTTTGCAGGTGCTTCTGAATCGTTTGTCAGTTTATCCAGAACTTTTTTCAGATCCTTATCTTTTGACTTATATGCTGAATAAGAAGAAGCCATCAATAATTTTTGAGTATCGTTATTATGTTCAATACTAATTGCAGCAATTTGCCGACGCTTTCACCGAAAAGATTTATTTTTAAATTCCAAAGGAGTTCGACCAGGACCTAGACTTGGACTGCTTGGCACTTCATCTATATTACTATTTAAATGAGGGATAACGAAATCAGAATCAAGCCATTGAGCGTTTTGTAACTCAGATCTGTCTTTTTTCGTTTTGCAGCTTGAAATTTAACATTACGTCTGGAATAAAGACCTGAAATCCAACGTTTTGGATAGTTTCTTGATTTGCTCCCCACTTGTGGAAGTTGAATGTTTGATTTTTGAATAATGTAATCGACGACCAAGTCAATACTTCCTTTCTGAAAGATCAAGTATAAATATATGTGGTAATAGTATCAACAAACCATTAAAGTACAAACCTGCATATCGAGTATCTAAAGATCTCTGAAGAATAATTGAAATCAGATCATCGTGTCCATTTATAACTGCAGACATTCATTTTATTTGTGAGACACAAAAAACACTGGCCATCTGGTGACTAAATGTCGAACTAATCATTTTACGCGGTGACTTTTAAACTGCTTTAAAATTTTTTAAACTTAAGATTCTAACAAAATGATAATAAAATAGTAATTTGTATTTTGTTAGATTATTATTTCATTATTTATCACAGAGTGAATTATTTAAACTCTATTATTTAATACATATTAATTAATTTATATTTTTTTAAATTTAATTTTAGTTTTAATTTTAATTAATTTTTTAATTTAATTTATATTTTTTTAAATTTTTTATTTATCACATGTGTTTAATTAAATTATATTACATTTTAACCTTATCAAATAATATGTAATAAATATTAATTATAAATAATAATTATTGTCTTCAATAATAATATTTATAAATAATTTGTATTACTTTCATGTTAGTAATAGTTAATATTATCAAATTTCATGCATAGATGTTATTGGGTAGGCGAGTGCATTGAATCTGCACACAAGTGGGAAAGAATGAATCCGCACAGCTATGATTCGAGTAAGTTTTTTTTCAAACAGATGAAAACGCGCAAAATGTCGCGTTTTATTGAATAGGCGAGTGCATTGAATCTGCATACAAGTGGGAAAGAATGAATGCGCACAGCTATGATACGAGTAAGTTTTTTTTCAAACAGATGAAAACGCGCAAAATGGCGCAGGTCAGGCTCAAAGTTGCATAAAATTGCAGAGAAACGAAATGGCGCCCACATGAAAAATATCACTTTATTCGTGAATAAATTACACAAAAAATATTAAACCTATATATTTTTTACAGCCATTGCGCCTATTTCGTATTGTCTAAACATTTATTGATACAAAAATACAACCGACAAAATTTATATTACGAAATCATTCAATTAGTCATTCACTTAATTTAATTCATTCAATTAGTCAATCAATCATTCACATTAGTTATTGCATTATCCCTCTTATTACTGATTTCATGTAGTTTTCTAAGTTTAAGATGTAAAGTAATAACAATAGTAGGCAATTATAATTTTAAGAATCGATTTTTAAGTACTCTGAAGTGTCTACAAAATGATAAATAGTTTGATTTATTCAAATTCTATACTTGGTTTTTAGCCAAGATTTCGGTTCTCCCGGCCCACTGTGCTCAAGCGGAACAGCTAAAAGCTAATCGGCTATATATCGTTTAGGATATTTACTTCTTTGACAGTACCAAGTCAGCCACGCGCAAGGACTGCGGGAAGGGAGTGCGTAGGAAGAACTTGCTAGCCAAGGGTAAATGACCTTTTCAGTAGTTTCCTTTCATTGAGATATAAGTAGCGATATTTATGCATTTCCCATTTTTAGACAAGCTGCCTCTCACTTGGAGTGACTCTCAAGAATTCAGAGAACAAGAAGGAGTTGTTTGAATTTCTGGCTGGTGCGTTCCCCAAGCTAGACGTGAATCTACAAGTCGTCACCAACCAAGGATCAGTTATCAAGTCGAGAACATCTAGTTCATCTTTGAGGAATGCCCCATGCGGTTCAATGGAAGATGCAGATGGCAGGATCATCTGGCATGTACGAGATGTGGTTATTCAAGGAGCTAAGACTGAGCTCATTCGCACCTCAGACACTGATGTTTTTGTTCTTAATGTGTCTTATTTCTTCACCTTACAGAAAATTGGTTTGCTAGAACTGCGGGTTCTTAGTGGCCGGGGGAAAAAACGCCGATTCATCCCTGCACATTTAATTGCTATAGCACTAGGCGAAGAGAAAGCTGCTGCACTTCGGGGCTTTCATGCATTTAGTGGTTGTGACCAGGTGTCATTCTTCATCTCAAAATTGAAAAAGTTACATTGGAAGGCCTGGCTTGCTTTCCCACAGGCAACAAAAGCTTTCAGATCTTTGGGTGAAGTACATGATAAAATCCTTGAAAATATCCACAAGGTTCTTCAGGAGTACGTGGCACCCTTATTCACCTCTCGCCAGCAGCTCCAGTGTGGATGTAAGACACCCTGCGATACGATAAGGTGCCTGTGCCGAAGTAACGGTCTGCCATGCAGTCCAGCGTGTATAGGATGCCACGCTCAATGCAGTAATAGAGAGTATGTATAGAGGTTCCACTTCCTGCAAAGTTTTTATTATCATGAACTACATGTTAAGTTTTTAAATCTTACTTCCAGGTATCCAACGTTAGAATCAGATGAAGAAGCCGTTTAGGATTAAGCTTTTTTTATATACAATATAAGCATATCTATAATTTAAATGTATGTATATTTATTAGTTATTTACTTTTTCAATATATATTTTTAATTGACTTTGAAACATTTATTTTACTACAAAATTAGCACCAGCGATCTTGTTTGAGTTTGAGGATTTAAATAACTTATTAGTCGCCAACTGGCCAAGTTTTGCAAGTCATATTAACGATAAAATGACCGTAACACAAAATGTGCGAGAATTGAACAAAATTGTTCAAAAAGTGTTCGAAATAGGGTTTAAACTTATTTTTGGCACTGGATTTATTATAAGCATGCCGAAATCATGAGGAACAACCCCTAGATCATGTTTGTAGCACAAATTATACAAATTTTGAAATTTTTGATTATTTTTTAGAAAACACACCCTAATTTGAGAACGCACCCAAAATTTTGAGTACCCTACAGATCAAATCACTTGGATGGGTACATAGAACATTTATGCTAAAGGAAAAATTTATATCACAAAATGCTACGTTTTTTTACGTACAGCTTGCACTAACTTCCTTTCCTAATTCTTCTACCTTTCTTCCTAGTTCCCCCGTTTGCCCTATTGTGGCTTCTTTCATACCCTTCTCTACGACTTCTAATCTTTGATTTCCTTCCCCTAATTCACGAACCCATCCTGCTTCCATTCTTTTCAAATCCTCCTTTAGGCTCTTCTGTTCTTTTTTTCCCTCTTCTAGCATTGTAAGGACCTTGTCCAGCTTGCCTTCAGTCGTTTCCGAACCCATTCCTTTCGCTATTGCCGTTCTTTCTTTCTGCTCGAGAATCAAGCCTTTAAATTCCGCTAAATTCGGGGAACTCTGAGTATGAATTCTCTTACTCTGCTTTCCTTCTGACTCCTCGTTAGCCTGTACCTACCTCCCTCTGTTCCTGATTCTCCCCACGGATCTAGGATCGTCTCCTAGGCTTCGCGTTCTACCTCGCGACGGCCGCGCTGATCGCGTATCTCACAAAACTTCGACAACGATGAGCGATTCCTAAATATTGACCGATTTTGATTTAATTGGTCTCAAAAGATTTATTTTCAAAGCAATAACAGAAATTTCGGGTGGCCCGTACAACTTTCGAACTTTCATATTTTAAGGGACACCCTACTGATCAGCTTTTAACATATCAGCCGGATGCGTAAACACGCGCAGTCATCGATGGCCAAATAATACAGACTGAATTGTTCCTTTAGCCACTCGTTGGACTCAAATGCGAATACGTGTGTCTCACACACACGCGCCACCGCGTGTGCGTTGTGTTGGCGAGTAGTCTAGTCGGTGAGTTCGTTTTCACTGTTTTCAGGAACTAGTTCCTAAGTTTCTCATGGACAGTTTATATATGTTTATACATGCCGTTTTTTACTTTACACAGTAAAAAGAAAGTCTGAAAAGTATACTGGACTTGTTTTAAACTTTGCCTTAAAATTAGTCCGTAACTTATTCTAATCGCGAAATCGACTTGAAAAAAGTCGAAGGTTCATCGTAGGTTTGAAATTAAGAAATTAATATGCTGGCATTCATATATTGAACTTGAAACAAGTCCCATTTTGTTTTGAATTAAACATAAGATTTTATGGACTGGAAAGAAGAAGTTAATATGACATGTAGCTGAATTTCAGTCGACAAGGAACTTAAACTTATGATGTGACGTCAGTGATCAATGCACTTGTATACATAAGCGAATATCAGTTTTGAAGAAGACCAGAATAAGTTTCTTATGTGTTGTTGAAAAAATTACGTAATTCAACTGTGTTTGTTTCTGATATCCTTTATAGGTTAGGGTGACCAAACTATCTCACACTTTCACCGTGATAAAAATATAGTCACTGTTATTTCAATGTACCATAATAAAATTTGACATTATTTGAATACAATTTCAATAATAATAGTGTCTTAAGTTCAGTCCAAAGAGATCAGGGTTGCGTCTTCTTTCTAGTTTAGACAGCGACTGAATTTCAGCCCAAATTCTGATCTCTTACTGATTTTAAATCCAGAAATAGATTAGGTTTCAGTCCAAAAACAGACTTACGACTAAAAATTCAAGATGATAAATGGATTACTTTTCAGTTCTATAATGATGTTTTTTTAAGGCTTTTTCGCTGGGCTAATTATCAGCGGCCATGGTCTACTTTGTTTTTACATAAAACACAAATTCCTATTTCTCTGTCCGATCGTTAATACTTCTTCGTTTTTAACTTTATCCACTCATTTTATTTTCTCTATTACATTGAGCACTTTTTCTAACTCCTTCTTTAAACTCGCCAGCAATGCAATATTATCCGCGAATCGGAGCATTTGAATTTTCTCCCCTTGAACCTTTATGCCTATATTATTATTTTCTTCTTTAATTTAATTAATGACTTCTTTAACATACAAGTTAAATAGAAGTGGTAAAAATCCTTGCCACCAATTCGTAAATTATTCATATTATTTATGCATATCAACATTATAAGAGTTTAGTGATAAAAGTCTCTTCTAACGATAATTTCGCAACCTACCCAAATGATAATTCAGAAATCTTCGAAATATTAACCTTGGAAATCAAGAACATCTAGCATATATTGTAATTCAAAAATCTTCTAGATATTAAACTTGGAAATCAAAAACGTCTAGCATATATTGTGTATACTGTGAAAAAAGTGTAGGTCTCGATATCTCTAGTAGCTTAGTGGCCAGAGTAACCAACCGGCAATCGGAAGATCTGGGTTCAATTCCCATCGGAGAAAGTGAGGATCTTTTTTTCACAGAATTTAAATTTACTTAAAGATTTCAATTCCATCTAGTCCAAAATGACGTTAAAGATTCTCTGATTTTGATGGGTTAATATTGAGTTATACAGTTGAGATCAATTTTCACGTTTAGTGAAAAATCTTTTCTGGTACAGTTGAGACCTGTTTTCAAGTTTAGTGATAAGTCTAATACTTTTTCTTATTATTTGTACAGTACATCTCGTTGATGGAAATTCTGAAAATGATGTCCATTTTTTCCTACATCTTACCATTTACCTTTACGAGATACTATTCCTTTACTTGATATTAATTCTAATTTTGGACTTATTAACACAAATTGTAGATGCACGTAATCGTGAAAATGCATAGATTTTGAATTTTTAATAATCAATTCGCTTATTTTAAAGCTGCAAAATTTTTTTTTTAATTTCAACCTTCTTTACCTGAACACCGGTTTATTGCAGGGTTCTCAAAAAAAGTGTTCCCCTGGGTCTTATAGTAGCCTGACCCAATACTGCCATATCAAAGTGACCAGATGGAAAAGTTTAAAATGTAATTTAACCAAGACATCAAATAAAGCTTCAAACCCAGAGTAAAATAAACGAAAATTTAAAAATATTACTGTCTACGCGCACAAGTCTATTGGTTGTTAAAAAAGATCAGTAATTGTACTCTTGGCGCGTGATATTAAATAACAGTTCAAAAAATGGGTCTAAAATTTGGATTGGCCCTGAAACTGTATATTTATTAAAAGCACACAGTTCATAAAATTAGTCTAAAATTTGGATTGGCACTGAAACTTCATATTTATTAAAAGAACACAATATTAAAACAGTTGTACAATTGAAATTTATAAATGATTGCAGGGATGGGAAGTAACTAGTTATTTTAACTAGTTACTTTTTCCGGGTAAAGATGATGGTAACGAAGTTACTTTTGTAAATAGATAACGAATTGGCAACTAGTTACATTTTTTTCAGTAACGGTAACTATAAAAATCGTTACTTTTCTCGTTTCTTTTGAAATATAGTACAGAATCTTTTTTATTACGACAATCAATATAGCTTTTGCAACAATTTTTTCATTTCGACTATTCGAATGGTAGTGTCATACATATATTTCTCATATTTTTAAAATATAAAAGTGACGAAAAAAGTAACGATAGTTACTTTTTTTGCAAAAGTAACTGAGAAAATGTTATATTTTAAAACGATAACGATATCAGTAACTAGTTACTTTTTTCGTGATGTAACTGTAACAGTAACTAGTTCCTTTTAAAAAGTAACTTACTCATCCCTGAGTGATTGTTTCTCCAGTTTAGAGAGTACTGAGATCCTCGGTATTACCTTCGCGAACGGTTCGTCTCTAATCATCGTAGGTCCTCGAAAATTATCGACAAAGATCGGTATATTTGGCGTATTCTTACGCATTCTTGCACCTTTTACTTCTCAACTATGAATTTTTTATCCTTCACTAATTTTACACATAAAGTTACTTCGGGAGGTAGCTCTATTACACATATATAGTGCCGCGCTATTTAAAAATATGTATATCATTATATTTTTTGTAATTTTTAACATTCTAGCAAAGTTTCGAAACATGAATCGTAATTAGAAATATTTTTTTAAGTTAGATAGAAAACTATTTAAAAACTTTTATTTAACACTTTTTTGCACTTTTTGAAAAATAATAATTAAAAATTTATCAAACGGCGTGTATTTCATCAAAACTCAATTGTCATCGTTTTTATATACGATTAGCTTGAAAAGAGATCCAAGAGAAAATAAAATCACCTTTAACCGTTTTTATACATATATGATTAGTCTGAAAAGGGATCCAAGAGAAAGTTTGGAAGAAAATCAGCATCGACATCCTTTTTAGGCACTTTTCCGAATTTTTTGAAGCTTTTGACAAAATATGTACACTTGATATTTTATTACTCTGTAGGAAACACTAACCCTACATTTCGTCCTGGCGCTAAATTCAAACTCTCAACCATAATGATTCCAAGTATGCAAAACCTAGAGTTATAAAAGGGTAATCAGTTCCATAATTGAACTAGAGGCTAAAAAGGCCGCCCAGGGCTAGGACGGCTAGGTCGGCAAAAGTTTAGGGCTCATAATTCATTTTTGGAGAATACAACCAAGAATATTCTCTCCAATTTTAAATTGTCGAGAATTTTACAATTTTAGAAAAGCCTACTTGCTCCGTAATAGTCCTGGTGTTCTCTAATGGCCACAGGTTTATGACGGTACTCTGTTTTCTATGGCTAGACTTTTCAATGCAGATTAACATTTGTTTTTGGAAACAAAAAAAGTTTGACAATGCAATAATATCTACATGCAGTATTATTCAAGAGGATAATCTAATTTAATGGACTTTTACAAAGATATACCACGGTGGGCTTGGATTGAGTTCAACCCAAAAGGGCTTGCACCTCTCGTTTTTCTTCTGAAATGATTTCAGTGATACCTTGCGAATATGGATACACACGAGTTCGTTCCCGCAGTCAGAAAAGCACTCGAGTTCGTTCCGGGGTCTCTTAATTCCTTAACGAGCTCCGGCGGGGGGTCCCAGTTTGCGTCCTATCCCCTCTCCTTTCCTGGGTCTTGGTTGGTGGGGAGCAATGGTTACGGGGGACCTATCTGTCGCCTCTTGATCTCTCTCTCAACCTACCACTTTCTTAACGCACTGTGATAAAAGTTTCGGCAGTAATTTAGATTGGGTATAGAGTATTATTATTATTATTATTTATCGGCATTTGGAACTCGAAAGTTCATTGCCTCATCTACCCGAGACCGCCACGCGT
>JBAGKK010343730.1:0-19236 GCA_037177015.1 Euceroptres primus
AAGCAAACAAGAACTTTATTTAATTTAAACAAAAGATTTATTCAATCTAAATAAAAATTTATTCAAATCAAATAAATCAGGAAAAAATAATGAATTTGTTTGAACCAAACAAGCATTTGCTTGACCCCATATCAACGTTATAATTTATTTGATTCAAACAAATTTTGTTTAAATCAAACAAATATTTTTCTCAGTGTAATAATAATCTACAAGTGTTCGCAGCATGAAGTTGGTTCGCAGAAATGCTTTTGTTTTTTTATTATTTTATATTTTGAGATTGGTTTTTATACATAGGCAATTGTCTGTAAATTTTTAGAATTGATGTCCTAGTTATTTATTGATGTCGGAAGATAAGATTAGGAATAATAAGTTATGAGATACATTTACTTGTGTCGAAAACTAACTGTAAGTAGGTCGTTTTAAACCTACTTGCCTGTTTAAACAAATAAAAATTGTTTAAACAATAACACATTAGTTAAAAATGAAATAAAATCGTGCAATTTATTCATTAATGTGGATCTGAGAAAGAAAAATGGGAAAAAAGTGATAATGTCAATATTCCGCAAAACTATGATTACTCTGTTATGGGGGTGGATTTTAGCGTACCATCAAAAGGGGTTTATGAGAGTTGAAATAAAAAATCAAAGCTAGATTCATATTCCTTGAAGAGTTTTCATGAGATGATGAAAGTATTGGCAATGTTTAATTATACATTTGCACGTTTTAAACAACATTTCCAAAGATTTGTCTTTTTCCCCATGTTAATTTTATGGGAAATTTCAGGGACCGAGCGCCGATTGAAAAATTTTTAAAAAACCGATTTAAAAAACATATACGTGTTCACTTTTTTTTGGAGCCTCACAAGAAACCGATAAATGATAACCTTTTTTTAAAAAAAAAGTTGTTTTTTGAATCATTTCTAAATAGCTTAAGTTCTCTTAATTTTAATAGTAAAAGAATTTTTTTAAAAAGTTGTTTTTTGAATCATTTCTAAATTGCTTACATTCTCTTAATTTTAATAGTTAAAGAATTTTTGTGAAATAGAGAAAATTATTAAAGAAAATATAATAATTATTTTATGTTGTGCAGAAAAATTTTGACAGGAAAGAGAGCTTTCCTGAAATTTCTTATCATACTATTTTCTTATTATGATTATTATTTATGTTGGTATACGAGCAGAAATTGATAGAAGCTTTGTGAAACGACAACAGTGTTATAAGAGCAACAGAATCAATGACAACCCTCTGTAGATACACGAAGGCAGTAACTCGTTTCTCAGAGGCAATTTCGTGAGGCGACTCTCGTCTTACCAAACTTTGGAACTAGTCCAAAGGACCAACGATCCGATAATATCGTTTGAATGACGTAAAATACCGGCCATTACCGTGCAGAATGAACTTCAAGCCGAATCCAAGCGATATAATAAAGACCTCGAGTTTGGCGAGTGTCTCTTTATATTTTTTGTTCTTTTTTTTTTTTGTATGCATTCTTGAGTGCCATTTGCTACGAATGAGTTTGTTTGGTATCTCAGGATCGAATTATGAGTAAAGTCAACCACTAACGTAAATATTATCCTTCCCGAAAGAATCTACCAAAACTGTTTTAAAACTTTTCGTCTCGGGAAATTCCACACTCTGCAGAAATGCATTAAAGAAATTTCATTTTAAATATTTATTTCTTCTGTTATTTCAAAAGTTGTGAAATTTTTCACATTGAAATTATTCAAATAGAAGTTTTAGTGCTTGTTTTTAATTCACAGCGAGTCAGTTTAGGTAAATCTAAAATTAGCATGATAAAATAGCAATCCCTTTTGGTCCAAGGGCAATTTGTAGATTAATGAGAATGCTCAGTCTGCATCTCCGACGTTCCTTCGTGCACAGCGATTCTTTGGGTAATAGAGGCTATTTATTCTCTTGCGAAGACTAATTACGCAAACTCAATTACAAGAATACAAGTACAGCAACAAGACAGGCGTTAAAAACAATTCTATTAAAAGTGTACTTTCCGCTTGAGAAAATAACCAAGAAACCCTCCAGTATCGTCTTTCTTTACTTTACATTTAAAAAAATAACAAAATAGTCTTTCGTCTAAGATCTTTAAGGAGATAAAGGAGATAAAGGAGATAAAAACAAATTTCACTATATTATAATAATTATACATTATTATTTGAAATTGAAGCGAAACTTTAAATTAAAAACAGACCTCTTTAATGATGAAAAGCAGGAAATCCACATTAGTTTAAATTATACTCAAACCTTCGGAACTTGTGGAACAGGTTCTGACCTAGTTGAATTCATGGCAGAAAATTAGGAACCGTATAGAGAAATCCCATTCAAGCCTTAAACAGAACGTACAAGGTATTCCAAAAGCATCAAGAGAGTTTTCAATTTATTATACTTTTTCAACAACTATAAATAACAATAAATGAGAACTGCATGAGAAGAGAGTTTGTAATTAGCAAACTATCTCAAATATATAATCAGTCCTACAGCAACAATTTTAAAATAAAAATTAAATTTAGAGAGAAACTGGAAAATATATTAAAGAGGGGATTTATAAGTTTTTTTTTTTTAATGAAAAAGGAACGCTCAGTTTTCTTTCGATCTTATGCTTCAAATACCTCGAGGAATTTCGATGTTAGGTCATCCTTCATCGAACTAAGCCCCTCCTGGCTCGGTACATGCACAAAATCCACTGGATCGTTAGTCTTTCATCGTAAATTGGATTTTTTGGAAGTGAGGAAGAATTGCAATTCTCTTTCATTTTCTCTTCCGTATTTTTGCCTGAAAAAGAAAACGTCACCGTTCTTTTCCAGGCATACATGAATACGCCTCCCATTTCATCACCCCCTTCTCCAATTCACAACTTCCTTATAATTAAAATGTCACTCTTCCCAGTGTCTATTTATTTTATCGATAAGATCCTGATAAATGTTTCTGTTTTGCTTCGAGTGAGAAGCAATGTAACTTCCGGGGCAGAATTGTGAAAGAAAAGAAATCTAATAACGTCGACTGAGCCACTAACTTCTTTCTGAATGTTTTCAATCCCCTTTCACGAACTCGAAATCGGATAAAGCGAGTTAAAATAACAAGCGGAGATTGATATATATATATATATATATATATATATATATATATATATCTACTTAGTTCATAAAAATTACTTTTATACTGTATTTCTTGAAAATGATAAGTCAAGATTTAATTTGGAAATTTACTTCATTCCTTCCGATACAAGTGCTATTTTCATTTTGAAAGAATACTAAACTTATCTTCTTTTCCAATTTGTATCTGGTAATTAGTACTATACTTTGTCTTTGAGTAAAAACTGTATTGCCTAGTGATCAATTCTGTTTTGTGTAACAGTCATTCTATATTGTCTAACAATAAATAATATATTGCATATTAATTAGACTGCATAGAAATAATTTATACATCGACTACAGTACTATCTAATAATAATTGCTAGGGGAGACCACCCTACATTAGATAATGATCCTACAGTAGATAATCATTAATTATAAGCAAAAATATAAGTAAAATAATCAATTCTAATTTTAATATATTAACAAGTATCGTGCCTTAACTATTAATTAAATTAAATTAATTATTTTACATACATTAGTATTTTAAATTAATGATTATCTACTGTAGGGTGGTCTCTCCTAAATTATACTCTATAAATAGTAAATTGTAACTTAAATTTAATATGAATTTCGGGGATCACACTGGTTAAGTAGTTCAATTTTAGGGAAAATATTGAATTTCTTTTTCGAAACAGGGAATTTCTTTTCAAAACAGGGGAAAATTTTATTCTTTTAAATATACCAAGGGAGCTGTAATTCTCCAGAATCTTAAAAAATCATCACAAATCTTAGATTCCTATCTAGAATCTAATAAAGCACTATTTTTTAAATTGCAGAATCATTGGAATTTTATAGAATTTTCTAAACAGGGTGTCTAGCGTTTCTCCTTTAAAAAATATCCAGGGCTTTTCCAGGCTCTTCAGGTAAAAAATAAATTTGTCTAGGTATCATTTTTTAATTATAACCATAAACTTTCATGGAAAAAATCTTTTTTTCTTGAACCTGTACGATAGAAATAATTTACACAATTATAAATAAACCATATAAAATGTTTATTATGCGATTTATGAAATTCTTGAGTTTAGTTAACTGAATTTATCTGCTCTCTAAATCTGAATCAGTTAAATTTTACTAATTCATCAGTGACTGCATCCTAGCTATGGCAATTAGTAGAATTCTACTGACAATCAGTAAAAAATTACTAAATTTTCAGAAGATTTCTACTGATTTACAAGCAGCAACGATAACTGAAATTTCAGAAAGCATCACTGAAACTTCAGTTATTGTTCCTACTGGTGAATCAGTAGAAACCTACTGAAATTTTAGTAACTTTTCACTAACTGTCAGTAGAATTCTACTAATTGCCATAGCTAGAAAGCAGTCACTGATGAATTAGTAAAATTTAACTGATTCAAAGTAAGAGAGTGTATAAGCTCAAAAAAATATTTTTTAAGGAAATATTTTCGAAGAAGAATTGGGAATTTTCTACTAACTCGGTTATCACTTGCTTTAGTAAGCGTTTTTACTAATCTTTAATAAAAAATTACTATTTTACAGTAAAAAACTACAAATTTATTTAGTTATTTAACTAAACTAATTAGTAAGCATTACTAAGTGAATCAGTAGTTTTTTCTTACTAAATCAGCTTACTAAAGCAATTGTTAAACGACTTCTCTTGATTTCATTCAGGGTTTCTATAAAAATCCCTGACCTTTTCCTGACCAATTTTTCATTTTCCCTGACCGTTATCTGCCGTTATAATTATATAATTCCGGGATCACAATGGTTTAGAAGTGGTTCAAATTCAGGGAAAATAGGGGATTTCTTTTTCAATAAAGGGCATTAAAGATAAAAAGGAGGGAAGTTTTTTTCTTTTAAAATACGAAGGAAGATGCAATTCTCCAGAATCTTAAAAAAATCGTCAGAAATCTTAGATTTCTGTATAGAATCTAATAAAACACTCCTCAAATTTCTAAACTTTCAGAATCTTTGGAATCATCTTGAATTTTCAAAAATCCTTCATGACTTCTGGAGTTCTCAACAAACTTTTAAAATCTTTTAGAATATTTTTATTTTCTATAAACTACTTGTAGATTCAATAAATTTTTCGAAATCCTAAAAAATTCTTTACAATCTATATTTTTTAGTGTTTTACAATCTTTCAGAGAGATTTCCTGATTCTTCCAAACTTCCAAAAAATCTTCCATAATATTTTTAAATCTTCTAGTCTTCCAGGAAATTTCTTTAGATACTTTCAAAAAGTCTACAGAATTTTAGGAAGATTCTGAATACAGTGTAGAAGATTATTAGATCTTTAATTATTAGATAGATAGATTATTAGATTATTAGAGTCTTTTCTGTAGAGTTAAGAGAGTTTCAAACAATTCTGTAGAATTCTAGAAATTCTAATGCACTTCAGAATAATGTGCCTAAAGTTCTAAACGTGTTCAACCGAATGAAATTTGTTGTTTCATTTCATTTCAAAACTCAAATTTCTTCTAAAATATTGATTTATTAATATAGAAACTAGTGTATTGATATAGAAGTTCATGATATTTCCTTTTATTTTCTAGATTGAATGAAATTTCAAGATAAATTTGATTTCAGAAAAAAAGTTTGTTCATTTGAACGTTCAAAACTTTAGGTACATTTCAGAATATTCTTGTGGAGTATATAGAAGATCTTAGACGATTTTAGAAGATTCTGAAACATTCTCGTATATTTTGTAGAATATTAAAGAATTTTTAAAAACTCCTTAAGATTGTAAAGGATTATTATATGAGAATCCAGAAAATTCTAAAAGCTTTTGGAAGAATCTAAATGATTGTAGATTTTAAAAGTCTAGAATATTTAGGAGAATTTTTACAGATTTTAGATAAGTTTTGAAGATTCGAAATAATTAGAGAGAATTTTAGTAATCTTTTTTAGGCTTTGGAGGATTATAAAAGATTCTGTAAAAAATTGTAGACGGTTACGGAAATATTCAGAAAATTTTAGAAGATTCTGGAAAAGTCTGGTACCTATATGCTCTAGAATATTGAACAATTTTGGGATATTATTTTAAAAGATTATTGTAGGAGAGCCCAGAAGATTTTAGAACAGCCCAGAAGATTTGAAAACAGCCTAAAATATTTTGGCGAATTTTTAAGGATTTTAAATCAGTTTTAAGGATTCTGGAGGATTTTAAGAGATTTTAAGAGATTTTAGGAGACTTTTATAGATTTTGAAAATTTGAAAATCATAGGAAATGGAAGAAAACATTAAAGGAGTTTTTGAAAGTCACAAGTTTCTATTTCTCATAATTCTTGGCAAATTATTAGAAAATTTGAATATAAAAAGGGGGCAAAAGGGGGGAAAAGAAATGAAGCACTAAAACAAGAGATTTTAGGAGATTTGGAGAAAATAAGGGAAAGGGGAAAAAAGGGGAATAGAGGATTGACTGTGATCCCTGATTTTGTAATATTATAATTATATAATTTTAATAACTGTTAAATTACAATTATAACTTATTGAGATATAATTATAATTTGTTGAAGCAAAAAAAGTCCCTGACTCTTTGAAGATTTTGCCTGACGTTCCCTGACCATTTTTTAAATTCCCTGACTTTCAAGAATTCTCTGATGACCTGTAGCAACCCTGTTATTCAAAGAAAACTACTAATTTAAATGTACAGAGATAAGAATTCCAGGAATATGAGTGAAATTTAAAGACTTTTCCAGGTTTTTCCAGGTAAAATAATCGAGGACTTTTCCAGGTTTTTCCAGGTAAAAGAAATTCAAGGACTTTTCCAGGTTTTCAAAGATTTCCAGGACGCTAGATACCCTGCTAAAATCCTTGATGACTTCCGGACGTTTTGTTACACTTTTAGAATCTTCTGGAATATTTTTAATTTTGCATAAACTTGTGAATTGATTAAATCTTTTGCAATCCCAAAAAATCCTCTACAATCTAGATTTTTGAGAATGTTTTAGAATCTTCCAGAGTCTTTTTGATTCTTCTAAAATCTTTTAGCCTCTTCTGATTTTTTTTGAAGACTTTAAAAAATTTTACAGAGTTTTAAGAAGATTCTAAAAATAGTCTAAAAGATTCTTCAGGATTATTAAAATATTTTGTAGACTTGAGAGTGTCATAAATGATTCTGCAGAATTCTGGAAATTTTCGTGGAGTATAGAATATTGAGGGTTCTAGAAGAGTCTAGAAAATTATGGAAGAGTTCAAAAGATTTTAAATGATTCTGGGACATTACAGTATAATTTCTAGAATATTGAGGGAATTTTTATTGATTTCAGATAACTTTTGAAGATTCTAAAGAACTTGAGAGAATTTTGGGAATCATCTTTTGTAGATTTTGTAGTATTCCAAAAGATTCTGGAGAATTCTGTAGAAGACTCTAGAAGATTAAGAAAGTATTTAGATTTTAGTACATTTTGTAGAATAATCAAGATTTTTAGGATATTATTGAAGATTTTATAAGATTATTATAGGAGAATCCAGAGGATTCTAGAACAGTCTCGAGTATTTTGGAGAATTTTTAAGGATTTCAAATAAATTTAAAAAAATGTGAAGAAATTAAGGTAGAAGTCTCCCGTAGATTTTGAAGATTTGGAAATTATGGGAAATTTCAGAAAACATTGAAAGAGTTTTTGAACGTCGTAAGTTTCTATTTCTCATAATTCTTGGAAAATTAGTCAGAACCTTGAATAAAAAAAAGGGGAAAAAGGGGGGAAAGGAATAAAACTATAAAACAAAGGAATTTTAGAGGATTTGGAGAATAACAGGAAAAAATGGGGAAAAACTGAGATTGACTGTAAGCCCTGAAACTTAAAACTGGTAATTATTTGTCCAATGATCGTTACGGTCCAGTCTGGTGTACCCATCCTATCTAAACTATCCAGCAATAAATAATATATATTGTATATTAGTTACAATTATACTACCTAATATTATATCCCATACTAATATCTATTATTTATTGCTATACACTCTGAGAATGATCATTATCCTGTACATTAATGTTTAATAAGTTGCTATAATATCTAGTAATTCATTTACTGTCTATCGATGACAAGCATGTGATCTATTAATGATTGCTACACTCTCAAATAATGATTACTATACTGTATATCAATTATTTTTATAATCTCTATTAATTCCACTAGGACCGGATCCAAGTCCGAAAGAAAAAGAAGGATGGTTGAGCCATAAAAAATGTATCTTGAGGATTTCTAAGAAAGTGCTAATCCAGGGTTACTACAAAATCCCAATTTCAAAATTCCCTGACTTTTCTTAGCTCAAGTTTTCATTTTACCTGGCCGTTATCTGCCTTTATAATTATAATTATATAATACAAGGATTACAGTGGTTCAGTAGTTCAATTTTAGGGAAAATAGGCGATTTCTGTTTCGAAAAAGGGGATTTAAAAAAAGGGGGAAGATTTTTTCTTTTAAACATACGAAGGAAGCTGTAATTTTACAGAATTTTTAAAAATCCTTAAAAATCTTAGATTCCTGTCTAGAATCTAATAAAATACTCCTCAAATTTCTAAACATTCAAAATCTTTGGAATGCTCTAGAATTTTCTAAAATCTTTCATGACTTCTAGACTTTTTAACAAACTTTTAAGGATGTTTTACCCATACAGTCAAACACAAAATTAATCAATCTTTTCCTTGAATTATAACATCAAAGAAAGAGCCTTTTGTTAATTCTAACGAATTTGAGAAGAGAAACTGAACCGTTTTATATAAAAAAATAGTTTGACTTATAATTGTTTATTAAAAAATTGCTATTTTATTATTTGTGTTTTATCCTTCGTCTTAAAGAAAAGTCGTAATTTTCATTCAATTTCAATTCTCAACTGCTCATTTTGTTCCTTAAAAGATCCTTTACAATTCTATTTCGTACCTTTTTACTAAACTTTGTAATTTTATATATTGTTTAATTTGCAAGATCATTATCTATATAATTTCCAATTAAAATAATTTTAAAAAAAGTACCAAATAGAACTGTAAAGGATATTTTATTTATACTGTAAGAAAATTTCGGTAATCTTTTGTAGACTTTGGAGGATTCTAGAAAATTCTGTAGAAAATTCTAGAAGATTACTAAAGTATTCAGAAAATTTTGGAAGATTCTGGAAAAGTCTAGTATAATGTTGTAGGACATTGAAGAATTTCGGGATATTATTTTATAAGATTATAGTAGGAGAGCAGCCAGAAGAATTCAAGAGATTCTAGAACAGTCTCAAATATTTTGGAGAAATTTTTAGGATTTTAAATAAATTTTAAAAATTCTGGAGGATCTTAAAAGATCTTAGGAAACTTCGTAGATTTTTAAAATTTGGAAATTTAGTAACCATTTTGACTAATTTTCAGTCTGACTAACAGTGAAATACTGCTAATTCCCTTCACTCACAATACTCAATTTGACTTCAGTAATAAATCTACTAAATTAATTGGTAGTGCGAATTAGTATATTGACTAATTCGCTAATTTTTGTACATTCGAGAACGAACTTTCACCTGTTTTAGAAGTTGTGATTAATTAACTTCTAATGATTTGAAGGAGCAAGTAATTTTTTATAGATAATTTTGTAAACTTTACAATTGTTACTTACGTTTTATTAATTTTTATGCTCTTCAAGAAAAATATTTAAAAAATCGTAAACATGCGAAATTCCTAAGACGGGCCCCGGTTAGACTAGAAAACAGCTGATAAAAGCGTAATCTGTTTTATCGACGGTTCAATCTGCTTTATTACCGACGGTACACCGAAAATACGTCAGATATTTAAATTTTCTGTCATAATTAGTACCGTTTCCAACCTCTTTATTGCATTTTGATCATAAGCAATAATTTTTTTAAAATATGTTGTTTATTCACTTTATATCAGTAAATTATTGATCTACGTTGTATGACATTTGTCATGTTACAACTTTTTATAAATATTAAGTTCGTGATCTTTGTTAACAATTATCTTTTTTAGACCTTACTTAACGCTTATCTTACCAGTGTTGGATAAGTTACTCTATTAAAAGTATTTAGATACAGTTACAGTTCCTTTTTTAAAAAAGTATCTAGTTACAGATACAGTTCCCTTTTTAAAAAAGTATCTAGATACAGTTACAGATATTAGAGAAAGTAACTTAAGTTCCTTTTGAAGTTACTTTAAATTGTACCCTCCCCCTCAAATTAAAAAAAATTTTAAACAGATAGACAATAAAAAGTACGTGATATGTCTTGGAAAGTGAACAACAATATATTAATTTAAAATAAAATTACAAAAATAAAATTTCAATATCAATATCAATATCAATATCAATATCAATATCCAGTGTTTAATTACATAGCTTTTTTAATTTTTAAAAGGGGCCCGTCTTAGGATACCGAGTTGCCTAAGACGGGGAAAATACATATTTTTTCAAAATCGAAATTTATTGCCTTTTAAATATTTTTTGAACTTTTAAGCATATGAAATTTATAAAGCAAACATGAAACTATGATTTTAATAATTGCTTTTGCTTCTGAAGTTCCTTAAAATCGAAAATTTTCGGAAAATTATTATGGAAGGGGGCCCATCTTAAGCAACTTTCTTTTACGTATTACTGCGAACTTAGGTACCTATTACTGCGGATTTAAATTCTATATATTTACAAGCACGTGAATCATAAATGAGCAATTCTATTAAATATTTCAATGAACTGAGTGCTATTTTTTGAATGATTGTAGATTTATTGGATAATTCAACCAAAAACTTAAAGCGGAACTTAGGTTTTATTTACATGATTGGTTAGGTTGACAGCTTATGGAGAGCATCACAGTATTAGGGACATATTGCTTGAATTTCGGTCCGCGCAATAATGAGCGCCAACTCCATAGATGTGTACCTATTGCTCCAGATCAATTTTTTTATTATTAAAGAAATTTAAATTTTTTTTAAATATTTATTCTACTCAAGGAAGTATTCTGCTTCAAAACAAATCATTTCCTTACTGCTTGTCAGCTTATGCAATAAATCTACAACTATTTAAGAAACAGAGCTCCGGTAACTGAAACAGAAGAAAAATGGTGGACTTCTAACTTTTTATGAATGTTTATTTTTTCAAATATTTATAAAAAATATATAAATAATTTATCAATATTTCAGCTTTTGTGATAGGGTAGAGTCAATTCTTATTTAACTGTACGAATTTTTTGACGAAAAAGATCTTATTTATACTTATTTAATTCTAATTAGGGGAAAAAATTGCAGTAACACATACACCCGTGGTAATTGGGACTAACACTAATTGGGGCTAACATACACTATAAAATTGAACAGATGCACCAATTTAATTTTGAAATCAGGTGAACCAATTAAAATTATTATTGAGAACAATTGAAAAACATCAACATCGCAACAACTATCAATAGTGAAGCAACTTCACACTGTGAACGGAAACCCATCAAGATTATTAAATTTAATAATGTAATTGTACTGAAATAATAATCCCTTATAATTTAAAATAATTTTTTAGCGTCAGCTTGACGCTGAAAAATTAAAGACCTTCTCTTTGAAAAATTATCAGTTGTGGTATTCAGTGAGTAATTTCATTAATCATTGATCTCATTCCACTCAGTCGGACGAGCATGATTTAATATGCAAATAAAATATCTACTGGCGAATAGTTCCTCTCAGAAGGTTATTCAATTTATGGAACATCATAAAGTTATCGGTTAGCTTGTCGGATAGCTATACTTTATCAGTTTTCGGATATAGTCCGCGAAACGAGTTACCGATGATACGTCGTTAAAACTCCAGGCGTCGGTATGGAGGCATTTTCATTGGAATGCATATCAGCGGCATATCTCGAATAATCGATCTTGGAACATTCCACGTTTAAAGGCATTTCGCGTATTAAAAGAGTTCATTCTCTCCGTTCTTCCTTCGACTAGACTAGACTAGACACCCTTTCCAGCCAAGGCGTACGCCCAAGCATCCTAATCACCTTATTCTCTTCCAAAAGACCCCTTCAGAAATCCTTAATTCATCTCCCATTATATTCAGTAAATTATTTCTCATAAATTTTGTAAAAAAACTTTATTTTCAAAAATGAAAAGCTCAAATGGATATGTTTCATTTTGAAAGTGCAAGTATTTTAAAGAAACGTAAATGAGAATGCAACGTAAAATTCTGGAGTAGATAGCAGGCTTCGTAGTCTTTCCCCTATTTTCTCCCTTTAAAAAAAAAAAGATTTCCCTTTTTTACCCTGTTTTTCAAGAAACTTCCCCTTTTCCTCCCTTTTTTCACGCTTTTCTCCTTAAATGTGTGCTGAATAGGGTGGTTCAAAAATACATTGCAAATTTTTTTTTGAATTTTCATGCTCTCAACCACCAAATTTTTGCGAATGTTAAAAAAAGTAAACACGAATTTTTTATTTTGAAATCAATTGACATTTATTCTCTAGCTTTATTCGAAGAGAAGATTGTTATAAACAATAATCAATTGTTAAAACAATCACTTTTGTTATTTTTCAATTATTATTATCTCATTCCAACTAGACAGACGAAGAAAAGTTGAAGAATGTAGAAGAAACCGCAATTCCTCAGCTTTATTCTAAGAGAAGATTGTTGTAAACAATAATTATTTGTTAAAACAATCACTTTTGTTACTTTTCAATAACTATTATCTCCTTATAACTAGAAAGTCGAAAAAAGTTAAAGAGTGTAGAAAAAACCGCAATTTTCTAGCTTTATTCTAAGAATTATTGGAAACTCTTAGAATAAAGTTAGAAATATGCGGTTTTTTCTAAAGTTGTAAACAATAATAAATTGTTCAAACAATTTTTAAGACATTAAAATATCTTTAAAAAGTAATATTTTACATATTAAAAAAAATTGTGAAAAAAATTGCAAAAAAATTAGATCAAACGCTAAAAATACGCGATATATATCATTTTTGTACTTTTGACTCTATAGAAGTGGCTTATGGGGGTTTAATTTAAAAAATAATCATTGATTTATACATGTAAGACTTTATCGGCTACCCCTTATTTAACTTACTACCTTATTTAATCCCTAAATATCCTTTTTTCAAAATAAAAAAATACGTGTTTAGCTTTTTTGGGATTCGAACAAATCTGGGGGGGGGGGGGTGAGAGCACGGAAATTCAAAAAAAAATTAACCATCCTAGTGCTAAATTAATAAAACTAATTAACAAAACAATAAAATTCAATTTTTTAAAACGTTTTTAAGCATACTTTAAGATGCCTTCAAATTGCAGCAATTGAAAAAAAAAACAATATGGACAATTTCAAATCTGGAAGTGTTAAAGATTTGATAATTTAGAATTTAGTTTATATTTATTAATTTTTTTATTAATTAATTTATTAATTTAATTTAAATTAAAAATTTAAAACTTTCAAAATCGAAGTACAAAAAAAGTAAAGATTTTTTTACTAAAGAACAGATTTTATCGATTCAATAGTATTGAACCGATTGATGGAGACTATTGAAACTTAAAAATATGCACCAACAAACATTCCAAACTCTGAGCGTTGAAGATTTAATAATTTTGAATTTTAAATGCTTAGAATTGCACAATATAAAATAATAAAATAAGAGACTTTCTATATTGTATAATATTTTAAAGTTGAAAATTTAATTTTTCAGTTTAATTGAAAAATATTAATTTTAATGCTAAGAAAAGTCGACAGATTCAAAATGAAGCATTGAAATGTTTGAATGTGAAACATTTCAAACTAGATTCCTTTAAAATTTGAAAATTCAGCCACATGCTTTCAATGCTTTCAGTTCGACATTATTAAATTTTCAATGTTTCAAATTAAAAATAGTTCAATTTTAGGTACTTTCAATTTAAAATTCTGCTGTTTTGAACGATTTCAATTTGGAACTAAACATTTTTAAACATATTTCATTTTAACTTTATTAAATTTTGATCGCTTTGAATTAAACATTTTAAAATTTTATTCACTTCAAAATTTTAATTCTTCAATTTTTGTATGATTCTACCTTGATTTCATCTTTGTGATTGTTTTCAATATGAAATTGCACAATTTTAAATTTAGTCTTAAAAATAAACGTTTTAAGTAGAAATTTCCCAAGTGAGCCTACGATTTTCGACGTTGAAAGGAAAATTAAAACAAAGTATTGGAAAATAATCTACTGATTAGTATTAAGTCACGTTATTAACATTTTTGAGAAAAATGCATTTTTTTATTTACAATGTGCGATTGACATTTATTTAAGTTCGAACATTTCCAAAGTGTCCGATGTAGAGCGAATATGCACCTGGAAAATGGAACTTAAAAGAAATGTTTCACCTTTTCGAAAATTGAAGATTCTGAAAAGTGAAATGTTTTCAAATTGTAATGTTAAATATCCTTTTGTAATATTTGCAAATTCTAAGGGTGAAAATCTTAAATTATTACTTTGTAATGGTAAATTTGTAATATTTGCAAATTCTAAATTTGTAAATTGTAAATTGAGACTGTAATTATTGTAAATGTTTAGGTTAATAACTGTAGATGGAACAATGTAAATTTGTAAATTGTACACTGCAAATCTGTAAATTGCAAATTTGAAAATTTCGAAATTTGTAGTTGTAAATTTGTAAATAGTAAGTTTGTGATTGTAAATTACACATTGTAACGCTGTAAATTGTAAATTGAAATTGTAAATTTTTAAATGTAAATTATATAATCAAAAATTATAAATGGTAAATTTCTAATTGTAAATTGTATAGTGCAACTCTGTTAATTCTAAATTTGTAAATTGTATTTGTAAATTTGTAATTGTAAACTTTTTGTAATATTTTTTAGTAAATTACAAAATTGTAATTTTAAATTTGTACCTTGTACATTTGTACTTTGTAAATTGTAACTTTGTAATTGTAAGTTTGTAAATTGTCAGTTTGTAATTGTGAATTGTACATTATAAATTGTAACTTTGTTTACTATAAATTTTTCATTTTGTAATTGTAAATTGTTCAGTGAAAATTAGTAAATTATACGTTTGTAATTGTAAATTTGTACATTGTACATTTGTACATTGTAAATTGTAACTTTGTAATTGTAAATTTGTAAATTGTCAGTTTGTAATTGTGAATTGTACATTATAAATTATAACTTTGTTTACTGTAAATTTTTCATTTTGTAATTGTAAATTGTTCAGTGTAAATTAGTAAATTGTAAGTTTTTAATTGTAAATTGTACAGTATAACTATGTAAATTGTAAATTATAAATGTGTAATTGTAAATGGTACGAGAGAATAATTTTTTAATCAAACTATTCATAAATGCTCAATCGCACATTGTAAATAAACAAATGCATTTTTCTTAAAAAATTTTATAAGGTGACTTAATATTAATGAGTAGATTATTTTCCAATACTTCGTTTTAATTTTCCTTTCAACGTCACAAATCGTAGGCTCATTTGGGAAATTTCTATTCTTTCTGAGTTAGGCGCATTTAAATTTGAATAACTAAAATTTTGAAAATTTTCCAAATTGAACATTTTAACACCAAAGCTTTCAAAATTGAAAAATTGAAAGAGTTTCAAATCGAACTCCTTTAAAATCGTATACTAATTTTAATCGACATGCTTTTTTATTTATTTATTTTTTATTTATTTAAAAATTCAACGGGCAACACCCTTTATTACATATGGAAAAGGAACTAAATAAAAAGTGAACTAAATATAAAAGTTGTAGTAATAAACAAAAGAGCGCACGAGCCGGTCAACGTATGGAAATTATATACTGTTTTAGTATCTGAGTAACGTTAACTAAAGTTAATACAAATTCATTGCCATGTTCGCGTTTTTCTGGTCTCAAAAAATTCCTGGTCATTTTTCATTTTACGTAATAACTAGGTGCAAATTAACTTACTTAATGAAAACAATTATGTTATTAATAAGACATTTTTAAGAAAAAGTAATGTAAGAATATTAATATTTCGATTTAAAAAATGTATGGTTTTCTAAACAAAATTTTGATAACATTGGCATAACATTTTTATAAAATTAGTGAACTGAATATAAAATTTAATATAAAACCGAATAAACTTGAATACCTATAAAATTAATACAATAATAAACTTGAACTATTAAACTTGAATAATACCTGAATAATAAACTTGAATAGACCGAATAAACTTGAATACCTATAAAATTTCTGTCAAAAAGATTGTTTATTGTATTGCCTAACGCGAAAACGTAAAGATTGTAATTAATATACATTATTTATTCTCTTATTTTCTTTCTATTTTTGTGAAAAAGCACCCTATTTCCCGTTTTTTGAGAATATTTTGCGCTGTGAAATCTGAGATAGAAAACGAAAAAAAATATCTTGATTTGTTTCCTTGATCTCAGTTTCTGTTCTTTAACAAATGACACTTTCCATAGTTAATAACAAAAATCAGAAACTGATTACTTTTTGAAGATGAAAAATAGGGAAGGAAGGGGGAATCGGCGTGAAGGAAAATTTTTCTTGGTTATGATATTGCAGCAGAGGGTGGATTTATTGCGAGAGAGACGACGTCGATTTTAGCATCGCCAGATTGGAATACATTGGTAATAACAATAAGTTCCCCATTGTTACAAGCAGTCTGTTTTCGAGACCTATCCTACTTCCATAAAAAATCGTTTTTCTCCTCCCTTCTGCGAATGTGTCTGATAAAATATGACGATCGTGTACATTACTTCCGACTGCCATAAAGGTGAAGGTTAGGCTTCCCCTAAAAAGTAAGAGTCGATTTTTGTCAGTGAAGAGACGTGATTCTCTTTTCTACGTGCCAGAAATAGAAACTTTATCTTGCCATTACATATTTCTTTTTATATTAAAAACAAAGAAATCTTAATTGAAATCTATTTTTTTTTAATCTATGAAACTATTTTTTCGAAAAATATTTCAACAGTTGTTTTTCTTATATAATAATAACCTCTAAAAAGTTTTGATTATCTATTTTTATACTCCCGGCGCCACCGGAGAGTATTTCTGAAATATTTTTTTCTAGCTCGGTGGATACGCTAGAAAGTAAAATAGATGTCGGATAATGGTAGTACAAGGTCATATCAATTTCAAAAATATGCTTTCAAAAATATGTGTACATAATTAAAGTCTTATAATTTTAAAAAATCTACGGTTATTTGTTTCTTCAGACGCTTCTGTCCGGCTTGTCACAAGTGAACAATATATCAGACGCTGTATAATAATTACTGATGTTTATATTTGTTGAGAGGTTAGATTTTATTATCTGTTTGACATATAAGTTATGTTTCAGATATTAATTATAATTTATTTAAAAACTTTCAAGCATATACTCAAGAATTTAGTTCTGTAAAATTAATTAATTTTAAATTAAATTTTCTTTCGATACTCAACGTTTTTTCTAATTAATCAATTGCAGTAAATTTTCGATAGCCGGCCTCTCTGAAACTCGCATTTAGGGTGTAATAAAACTCGCCGATCAGAGATGAGGCTTGACATGCGCAGTAGACTTTTATGTTTTTTGTTTTCAAATTTTAAAACGCGTTAAAATGACAGAAATGTCATGTATAAATACATCGCTTTTTATATAACAGTGTATATTTATTTATGCACTTATTCGTAAGAGAGAAAAATATTCAGGAAAGTGAGTATTGTATCTAACCATACTTAGAAGTTAAATTTAAAATTAAGTTTAATTTTTCTTAGCTTTTTTTAGGAAAAACTTTCAAAAAGTTACGATTACTCCCCAACTCATACAATGGATAGGTTATTTTTTTGTTTAATTTAAAAAATTTGGTAAAGCGCAGAAATTTCAAAAAGTTGTTGACTTAATAAGATGGTTTTATTTATAATTAAATTTGACATAATTAATACTTTTAAATAAGATTTATTTGATTAAAAAATAGTAAGAACCTTTATTCATCACAAAGTTTTGTTAATGGAAATTGAAATTTCGCGCGAGACTGTTCTGAATTGATACGCAGTCATTTGATAATTTTAGCCAATCAGCGAGATTCTCTCAAACTCGCCACCTTCTATCATCCGCCAAATTTTACTCTCAAATTTGACGGGTTACCGAGAGACCCAGAGTTAACTGTAACTGATGTGAATAATTTCTTTAACAGTACATATTTACAAGTATTAAATGTTACATTATTGTGCAGTAATATAGTCATAATGGTTAAACTGGGAATAGGAAGAAAAAGTTCTTATGTAGCAAACAAAGCTAGGATAAAAAAATAATTTTTAAAAATACCTCTTAACAATTATTTAAAAAACCTCTAAAAAATTTAAAAAACACCTCTTAAAAATTATATAAAAAACCTCTGAAAAATAATTTTAAAAAATTAAAATTATAATATGTATAATGTTTATAACGGTTTATAACTTTTATAAATAAAATAAAATTTATTTTTCAAAGGGTTCAAAAAATAATTTAAAAAAAGGCCTCTAAAAAATCATTTAAAAAAAAAACCTCTAGAAATTATTTAAATAAAACCTCGAAATAAATTTTTAATTTTAAAAATCATTTTAAAAAACACTAACAAATTATTTTTAAAAACATATATAACAATTATAATAAAAACTATAAAAATCCCCTTAAACATTTTTAAAATACAATTACAATAATACAAAAGTATTGCAAATAAAAAATTATAAACTTTCCGGGTTTAAAGAAAATAATTTAAAAGAAATTAAAAACAGTCAAATTAAGAAAACATGGTACCCATTACAATATTTATTTATTAAAGGAATAATAAATATTTTATATTTATTTACATATCTATTGTTATATATTATTTAAGATATATGATTGTTATATTAAAGAAATAATTGTTTACACATTATGAATAAAACAAAGCACAAATTCAAGTATAAATAAAATTTTCAACTATGCTCGAGACGTTCACGATAAGCTAACTAAGCAAACAAAAATTCCCGAACGGAATTGAAAATTTTATTAAGATAATTTTGTTAAAGTACCTATATTTTTATTAGTTTATCGTGAACGTTCCCGGCGTAGTTGAAAACTTTATTTATACCTCAATTCGTCCCCTGTTTTATTCGGGGTGGTATCGATTGTGCGCAAATGAAAATTATATACATCTAATTGTGCACGCGAAAACCCTGCACATAAATAATAATCAATACATACATACATATATA
>JBAGKK010343836.1:0-19235 GCA_037177015.1 Euceroptres primus
CACTCGCTTCGCTCGTGCGAAAAACGTCTCGTGCGCTAAATAATCACCTCTCACACACATGTCGAAATGTACTATTATTCTTTAAACGCTTGGATGGAATTTTGTTCCTTTTAATGAAAAAAATTATTTCCTATTTCTCTTTCTAAATTTTTCAGCCCAATTTTAAATTCTAGTAAAGCTGCTCTTTTCTTCAGAATGTAAATGTAAATGTAATTACTATGATATTACCAGAATTTTTTTATATCACTTTCTCGTCAGAGAAGGTATAATGTTTTTATTTTATCTCGAGACATTCAGAGCTAGGTACTGTTCCTGCATTGTAAATAAATATTTTTTCTGCATAATTTAGGACCCATTCTTCGACAAAATTAAAGTCATTTCAAGAGAAAAAATAATGTTTATGGTTCATAATTTAGGCCAAAAAAATCAATAAGTGAATAAAATCATCAGTTTCTGATGGGAAGAATGCGTAAGTCGCATGTACCTGAAGTTTTGAACATTTAAATGAACAAAACATTTTTTCTTAATTCAAATTTATCTTGGAATATTGTTTCAACTACAAATGAAAAGAAGCATTATGAGCTTTCCTTATTATTAGATTAGTTTCTTTGTAAATAAATCAATATTTTACAAAAAATTTCAGAAAATTTCAAAATTACAGAAAATAAATCAAATACAAATTTTGTTTATTTGAACGTTTAGAACTACAAGCATATTACTGCCGTCCAAAGTAAAAAGATACATAAGTGACATTGCCGCTTAGGTCAACTTTTCCATTGCTAGGTTTAAGAGAATAACCCTAAATCACAAAGTCACTTACCTATCTTTTTACTTTGGACAGCAGATTAAGTCGCGACCTCTACTCTCTAAATCTAAATTAGTAGTTTTCTACTAATAAAATAATGCCGAATCATTTACGAATTGTTTTAGTAAACATTTCTACTAATTTTTTAGTAGAAAACTATTAATTTTTTTAAAAAAAACTACTAATTTTCTAAAAGAAAACTACGAATCCATAGTAGAAAACTACGAATTCACAGTAGAAAACTACGAATTCATAGTAGAAAACTACTAATTCATAGTAGAAAACTACTAATTCATAGTAGAAAACTACTAATTCATGTAGTAAGGGTTATTAATTCATTTAGTAAGCCTTACTTAGTGAATTAGTAGTTTTCTACTATGAATTGGTAGTTTTCTATTAAAAATTAGTAGGTATAAATACTTACTAAAGCAATTCGTAAAAAATTCGGCACACAGAAAAAACTGTTGTTAATTAGAACTAATTTTCGGGTTCCAATGGCGATGCAACAAAAACGAAACCTCATAGATGGCGCGATTTTCTAAGTTCCCTATGTTCCATTAGATTTTCCCTATGTTCAATTAGAACTACAACAACAAGGAACCTCCAATTTTTTTCTGTGCATTATTTCATTAGTAGAGAACTACTAATTCAGATTTAGAGAGTACAATATTTTTTCAAAATCGCAAAAAATAGGGAATGACTTTTTTCACTAAAAAAACAAAATTCCCTTCTAAAGTTTAAAAAACCCAAAATTGTTGTTTAACCTTAACGAGCACCCACGTCTCGAGAGTCAGCTTGATATTGCTCGACCCTTGCATTTTTCTTTGGTAGGTTCAAACTCAACTACAGCTAGCTACGAGGTTGCGAGCACGACCCTTTACATTTACATGAAAAGGTGAAGAGCCACCAGACACCCCATGATGTGTCTCGTCACCTTTTTAAGTGCTCTCAGTTTTTCTAAGCTAAAAAAAGACTCGGTTTCAGAAAAAATTCACTTTACTGGTGTCAAGAATTCGTATTATTTTTAGAAACTTCATTGTAATGAAAAATTGTATACCTTTCAATAAGGGGTCATACATAAAGCAGGTAACAAACAAAAGAATAAATTTGAGAGATAAAAATTTAATTATCGAAAGATATTGAGAGAGATGGAAATATGCAATTTATTTTTTTGTTTGTTATGTAATTTTTTGTATAGTCTCTAATGTAAAAGAAATATTATAATATAGTTCTATCAATAATATTTTCTTTGAGTATATAATTGATATTTATACTTATAAAAGTCTTATTCTATTCAAAATTTTTAGCCTAAACAAGTATTTCTTTGAAGCAGATAAAAATATACTTGCAATAGGAAAACTTGATTAAGCTAAAAAGCACTAAATTATTGCTCTTGTGATATTGAAATATAAATATATTATTTCTCCTTTTGAGATATGTCAACTGCATTGAAGAACTGATAAAGCACAGTGTCCTGAAGCATAGACAGTAATAAAACGCAGTTTTCGATAAACACTAGATGTCTGTCGACGCGACTGGATTTTGATAAATTCATTCAACGCCCTGTCACAGATTACCACGAGGGACACGTGCGAGAGACCTGACCTTTCTATGACGATAAGAACACGAAATTGAATCTTATTTATACCACGATTTACGTAAACTGCTCTAAAACAAAAGGCTATAATTAGCTACCTTCCTTAAAAGGGAGGAAATTTTCTGAATAAGAACAAAGCACCCTGAGTCTAATTAGTACTTCACTCAAGGCGAAAAGTGGATTCTAAATTTAATATCATTCACTTTAGAGTTTGTCTCATCTTTTTAATAATTCTGTCATATCAAAGAATCTTTCAATAATAAAATTTTTTAATAAATAAGGTAAAGGAATCGAATGTGGATCAACTCTCTAACTCTGAATTGGTCAAAAACTACTAGTAAAATAGCGGAAAGTCGGAAGACTTTCCGTAAGTAAGTAATTTTAGTAATTAGGTAATTTTAGTAAGCATTTCTACTAATAATTGTTAGAAAATTACTAATTTTTAGCCATTTTAAATTTGATTTTAATCTAATTTAAATTTCTTAAATTTTAATTCATTTAGTAAAAGTTACTAATTCAATTAGTAACGTTACTATTTAAATTAGTAAAATTTCACTAAAAATTAGTAGTTTTCTACAAATTATTAGTATATATAAATGCTTACTAATTTAATTGGTGGAAGACTCCTCGCTATTGCACTAGTAATTTTTGATTAATTCAGATTTAGAGAGTAGTAGTTTTTGACTAATTCAGATTTAGAGAGTAAGGGTCCAAATGTGGATCAGTGTTTTTTTGTGCATAATTATTGCAACCATTGATATTTTAATTGTAAATGGTTCACTATTAGTTCCACTAACCATTTTACACATTAAAAAAAAATAATTACATTAATTCACAGCAAAAATCAACACTGATTCACTTTCTAAATCTGAATTAGTCATTTTTGACTAATAAAATAGCGCCGATTCGTTAATCAAATGATTTAGTAACCATTTTTTTTACTAATTTTTAGTCAGTAATATCTAATTGACAGTCAGACTACAACCAATTCAAATAGTAGAAAAATTCACTACTGGAGTCAACTTTAGTAATATGTCTAAAGTGAATTAGTAGTATTTCACTTTAGTCATTATTGATTAGTCATTATTGACTAAAAATTAGTCATTATTGACTAAAAATTAGTAAAAATGGTTGCTAAATCATTTGGTCAACGAATCGGCCCTATTTCATTAGTCAAAAGCGACTAATTAAGATTGAGAGAACACATTCGATTTCTTTGTCCTAATCATCCTGATCAGTGTTGGGTAAGTTACTCTATTAAAAGTATCTAGATACAGTTACATTAATTTGCAATAAAAAGTATCTAGTTACAGTTACAGCTCCTTTTTTAAAAAGTAACTAGTTACAGTTACTAGAGGAAGTAACTTAAACTCTTTTTAAAGATACATTAAATTGTATCCCCCCTGCAATTAAAAAAATTTTTTAACAGATAGACATCAGTTAAAATAAAAAGAACGCGATATGTTTTGGCAAGTGAACAACAATATATTAATTTTATGTTATACAAAGTAACTCAAAAGTAACTATAAAATTAAAGTTACAAGTCACTACAAAAATAATAATTAAATTAAGTTACAGTTACTTTTTTTTAAAAGTAACTAAGTTACTGCAAAATATACAAGTAACTCATCTTTTTCTGTAACTTAGATATTTTTAACGAGTTACTACCCAACACTGATCCTGATTAGCATCAATCTTTTTCACAATCAGAATTTATTTGATTGATCAAAATTCGATTTTCGGCCCGTTATTTAAAATTGTCTCCCTTTACTTTGAGGTTTTTCTTTTTTTTTTTTTTGACTTTTTATAAAAGCTTCCGTTTGTGACTGGATATTAGAAGGTATGAAATCCGCTCAAGCGAGACAAGCATAACGTAGGCTAGACTTCCTGTGATGAGAGAGTAGAGTTGGGACTCTTTTGTGGACAATAACTTCTTACGTAACAGATTCCAATCGCGTGCGTTTATCCACATGTCACTTGCCAGGAACAAGATGCAACATAAATGCATCGATTTAAGAGAACTACCACTATCGTCGCTTCAAAAGGTTCACCTTTGCCCAAGTCTGACTATAGCTTACTATAATCACTGCTCCCTACAATCCAAACATTATGATTCACACTACAACAATAGAATACAAAACAATTTTCAAGATCTGAATAAAACTTGACTTCCAAATAAATAATCTATAGCCTACTATTATCACTGCTCCCTACAATCCAAACATTATGATTCACACTACCACAATAGAATACAAAACAATTTTCAAGATCTGAATAAAACTTGACTTCCAAATAAATAATCATTTTTTTAATATAAAAAAACACTTCAATAATAAATTATAAAATCAAAATGGACAAATAAGAAAATCACAAATATATTAAATAAAAGTTTAAAGATATCGCATCTTTTAGATTCAAACAAATCTAAATCATAATTTGGATTCCCTATATTTATTACTAAACATTTCAGTAAACTATTTCCTGCTTTTATTGATCTATTACCATATAGTAAACTATTTTCCTGCTTTTATTTATTTATAACCAAGTAAAACGATAATTGTTGACTCATTAATGATTTCTTTTCGTTAATGTAGAAATAATTTCTTCCGATATATTTTTCTTTCTTTACTAATTTGAAACCTAATGATAACTATAATTAAATCTAATGAACATATTCATTCACTAGAAATACATATTCAAGTTCGTCTCAGTAAATTTAACTGTTTCTTGATCTTACAAAATAAAATCTAGCATTTAGAGATAAAACTGAGTTGTTTCGATAACAAGCCACAACCCATTTTTTTTTCTTGTTCGTCTAACGGACTATTATTTATCTCGATTCTAACGCAAAACACGTATGAATGTATAATTTAACTAGAGAATGAGTTCTTAATGTAATTCCTATCCTCTATGCCATGTGAGTGAATCTAACGAGTCTTGCGAAATGGTCATCATTACATAATTTCGATGAATTAACTCACGACAATTTATAGCAGCATCTTATGCAAACAGTTCTGCTCTGTTATAGTGTTATGTTTTCTTACTGAGTCTAATTAGTAAGAGTCAAAGTTTATTTACTTCAATTGAACACTGAACTTTTGTAATACTCTAAAAAATAATCCTTTTTTACTAAATAAAGCTTACAGTCATTAACTACAATAAAGATTCATTTATCGTCATCATTTAAAACTAATTTTCTTTAGTGCATTCTAATCTATTTTCAATTCAATAAGAGCGATAAAAATTGAAGAACAACACTGTTTATGTATAAAAAAATTATTTGTGACTTGTTCTTTAAAAAACTAAGGTGTAAGGTTTAAAGTAAGTTACGTACTGAAATAATTTGCATACTCGAACACGACTGATTTCGAAACTTTTTAATTCCTCAGATTCCTTCACTTTTCGCAAGCAAGAATCCTTTCTATGAAAACTTAAACTCGACTTTTTAATTGTAATCGCATCTCTTCATTTTATAAGAATTTCAATTCGATTTTAATTACTGATGATTATTTTGATTATTGAAAAAATTAATTTAGAATTATTTACTTTTTTATAACCCTTAAGATAATTAATGGTACTCGACAAAAATAATATACTCAACAAAAACTTAGAAAATTCTGATTAACTATGCACTTGCTATTTTTTCTGGTTACAGTAATAAGAAATTCTGGTTAAAACAATTAGAATTCTGTGTACCAGAATATCACACTAAATCTTGGGACATTATTTTAATTTGCAGCGATATTATTTTGATCTGAAGTGGATCATTTATTTTGTAGTCACAGTCTTTTATTTTTCTATTTCTCATTTTGCTGCCGATTAAAATGATACCCTGGAATTTTCTGTGTCTTTAACCAGAAAAAATTATGAGGGCATATTTAACAAGAAATTTTTTTGAGTGCATAAACTAATTTTCAAATGGATTTTTTTACAGAATCTTGAGATTTTTCTAATTAGTAAGATAGAATAAGATTCTAAAAGTAAGGTGGAGCGTGGGTCTCTTATTATTATCAAAAAGTTTGAGCAAATCTGAAACTATATAGTCACATAGGAAGTGACTATCTCTACTATACGAGCTATTAGTCACTCGTATACGATTCTCGCACGTGGTGTTTGCAGTTTGGAGCACGGCATTTATGCACGTGCACTGGATCCGGAGTCTGTTACACACTTTCTCAAATCTTCTGAGAAAATACCCGCAATAAACGCACGTGCACCGCCAGTCATACATTCCGAGGGCGATTTTCTTTTGTACTATAATGAAATTCCAAAAATACTCCAGTTTGTTACTTTCACAACTCAGAGGCTGTCTCAGAAAACCGTCGAATATTCACTGGATGCTGCGAACTTCAAGACCCCCAAAAATTATTTTCAGTAAAAAAAAAGTTATACTTCTTTTGAAATTGGAAAGTTTACTCATAACGTTTTTAATTAAATTTAAACTTTTAAATTATGATATTTTAGTTACAAATATTTTAAGCGACATTACTCAGAGAACATGCATACAATTTTCCTGATGAAATTGCGCAATTATTGGATCTATATCACAATGGGAATGAATATTGATTTATAAAATTACAAGCTTCTTGTTTCAATTTTTGTTCTCTTTTTTGTTCTGTTCAACAACTTAATTTATTGAAAATAATTCAGTTTTTTTCAGAAAATTCAGCTTTTTTAAAAAGACAAGTCGATTCCTCAAAATAAAGTTTAATTCACTTTATGTCTAATTGTTTATTTATTAAACAATTTTTTAAAAGTAACATAAAACTGATATTTTATTAATAATTTTCTCCTGAGTGAAAAATATTTTCCCCAATAAGATCATCCAGGCATCATAATTTTGTGTATCAAAAATGTCAACAGTTCCTTTTTACATATTTTTTTCTTCAGACATTAAACATTCAAATGAACCGGATTTTCTACTAAAACTCTATTTTTTCCCACTTGAAGAAAATAATACATGTTGGCTTGTTATAACCGCCCTTAAATCCACAAATAACTTAGTTTTTAAAACACACCTTGTAAATTTTCAAATTTTAAGCACTAATGAAACGTTTCTGCAGATTCGATTCAATTTGATTTTAGGTCAAGTTGCGTGGTGCAAATTTTTAAATTAGTTATCACGGTGATAATGTCAATCAACACGAGTTCTACAATGAACTAAAGAAGCGAATAAACTGAGGACGACCCTCACATGTCGGCGATCGGAGAACGACTGACGACTGACGTTCAAGTTACGAGACACGCGGTAGTGGTTAGAATGCAGGCGTAAAGTCATTTGTACGTATGTACACACAAGTTATATTGCGTACATAGTAGGCAGGAAAGTATGTATATGGACCATTTGTTCATCATCCCGCCTCTTCATTTTACGAATTACAGTCTAGGATTTCCCAGACTCTATTCGTGGTCCAGTGGAAGATAATAAGATTCTTATTATCAAAATGATTACTTTGAAAACAATTTGAAATCGCTTCCTTCACGGGAAATCCAATTTTACTGGAATAAAGCTTCGTGAGAAATTATAAATTAACATAAATTTGATATTTTCATTCAGTTACTTGCTACACTCGGCGAAATTATTTTAAATTATTTTCAAAACATGAAATCCTTCCTTCAAGGGAAATTCAATTTTAATGGAATAAAGCTTCGTAAGAAATTATAAATTCACATATGTAAATTCCAAATTTTCATTCAGTTTCTTCCTACACTCGGCGAAATAATTTTCTTTTATTCAAATAAAAGTGTTTGAATTTAATTTTAAAAAATCTTTTCAATTTTCTTGTATAGGAAAAAAAAACTTTTGAAAATCATTATTAGAGATTTTGATTCCTAAACATTTTACTTTTTCATTTATCACTGAATCTAAAGATTAAAACATAAAAATATACTTTCTTCAATAATTGCTCAAACCTTTTCAAGTTTAAGCATGCCCGAAAATATTGATTCAAGTTTGAAACAAAAAAATACAAATGAACTTTTCTTTCTACGGTAGACTGAGAAAAACATGTGTGCCTGAAGTTCTGAACGGTCAAATGAACGAAATTTTTATTTCATTTCATTTTAAATTCAAATTTTGTTCTAAAATATTGATTCATTAATAAAGAAACTAATATAACGATAAAAAAAGCTCATGATTCTTCTTTTTATTTTATAGATAGAACAATATTTCAAGATAACCAGTTCAAACAAAAATCTCGTTCATTTGAACGTTCAAAACTTCAGGTACATGAACAAAATTTGTTTGACTGATAAATTAATGGTTTAAATTAAACAAAACTAATTTAATTAAATACATTTTTTGTTTAAAATAAACAAATTATTTGCTTGGCTGTAAAACAAAGGATTTATTTCGACTGCTCCTATGTGAAACAACGTAACTCATTTTTGCGCATTGTCAGACGAACGTAAGTTAGGCGCTGCAAGCGAGACAGTCGCCCGTCTGACAATGAGCAAAAATGAGTTAAGTTGTTTCAAATAGAAGCAGTCGATTTGATTTAAACTTTTTGAAACAAATTTTGTTAAATTAAAAAAAATTTAATTAAATAGTGTATTTAAAGATATTATGTTGTTTGAATCAAACAAATCGTTTTCTCAGTACATCTAGTTGTATTCCTATCTTCACCATATTTTTCGCGAATATGTATATTTGAAATAAAAATTTTCTACTTTTAGAAAAAAACCTTTTTAGAAAAAACCTTTGGTATACTTTATTTTAAAATGTTTGCGTTGAGATAAGTAAATTATTTGAAGATTTGAAAGATTCAAAGTTCAAATTTAAAAAAATGTGATATAAAAAGATTTTGTTCTTAAAAGCTGTTACTAAAATCAAAACTACACGAAAAGCATTTACAAGCAGTGCTTTAAAAAAGTGATTTAAAAATTAAAATTAAAAATAAAATTAAAATTAAAAATTAATTACATTAAAAGTGATTTAAAATTAAAATTAAAAATTAAAAATCATCCTGAAAGGATTTAATTTACTATTTGTAACTTAATGTGTGAAATTGGAAATACCTATTAAAATGTAAACGAAAAACTGATTAAGTGTTTTTTCTTTCACTACAGCATTTATAAACAAAAGAGTAAATATGCTTTGCTTCTACACCTATGCAATAATAAACTCACTCCCTGTGATAAAGCACGTATTCAACTTTGCCAACACAGTATACAGCAATTGTCGATTTACCTCTGTCGGTAATTTTGATCGTTTCCCAGATAATAGCGAACTCACTCGGACCGATTTTGTACTAAAAGAGAGTTATAAAAAGATAATATACTGTATAATAAAATAATTGCTACGGATTAATTAATTTAAAAAAAAAACGTAATAAAATATACAATTATGTTTTATGAAAGTTCTTTTGAAATTAAACATAAGAGAATTAATTGAATGAGAATCGTGAAAAATTCTAAATATTGTACTTTGAAAACAGTACAAATATTACAATATAAAATTATGACAATAAAAAATATCTGTGATTTTAGCTTATCTATTAATAATGATTTACTTTTCCTCAAAATTACTTTCCTTATATTATTTTAATAACCATTATTGAAAATCAGATCAAATTTCAAGTTTTTAAATAACTCTTTCAGTTTGGACTAATACCTTTACGAGAAAAATGTATTCGTAAATATTGGTATCAATATTTAACAATACTTTTCCCTGAGAATAATACTTACTTATTTAATTAGAAAAGAACCGTTCTAAAACAAAAAAATATACTTAAATCAAAGAACAAATCTTCACCATCAAAACGAATTCCCAAGATTCTAAGTGAAATTGCCTAGTAATATAATAATTTACCCTATTAATTATTAAGCATCGATAACCCACGACTGTATCTGAGGGGAATAAGAGGCGTTATTGTAAAAAATCAACAAGTTTACAAGGAAGAAAATAAATTCTATTCATTATTCTATAATAATTTACCCAAAGATAAATTTCTGAATGTTCCTATTTTCCAAGGAATTTTTGTGTGCCTGAAGTTCTGAACATTCAAATGAACGAAATTTTTATTCAATTTCATTTCGAACTCAAATTTGTTTTCAAATATTAGATCATTAATTAAAAAATTAATGAAATGATAAAAAACTCCATAATTTGTCTTTTTATTTTGTAGTTAAAACAATATTTTAAGATAAATTTAAGTTAAAAAAATTTTTCCGTTCATTTGAACGTTCAAAACTTCAGTTACATGATTTTTTTTTAGATTTTCACACAATCACATCACGGTAAAAATGAATACTTAAAATTGTTACACCTTAAAATGGTTTGGATTAAATTCAGTACAATTTTTCTGAATTTAATACTCAATTCTGGAATTCAGGTAAAGTGGTAATAAATTTAGAGCAATATTGCTTAAATTCAGACAAATTTTACTGAATTTAATCCAAATTACCATTTTAAGGTATAACAATTTTAAGTATTTGTTTTTACTGTGCTGCGGAGTAAAATCTATATGCACACTAAATTCTATCAGCGATAACAAAATGGTGATACATTTATCGGAAACGTTCGACATCTTCAAATCTAAGACTCATGTTTGTTAACGCTTTCTAAAGTCAAACGAATCCGGGAAACGAGGGACATAGTCTCTCACGAGTTTGCCTTCACGCATGTATTGCGTCCTCAATATTAAAAAAAAGATTTGAAACATCGCCGGGACTTTTTATTAATGATCATGATAATTGAGATCATTCGTTAATGATTTCATCTTTCAAACAGGAAAAAAACTACTTCGGAAGAAAGAATAACAGTTCTCCAACTTAACTAGCAACATCCTGAGCAAAATAAAATTGCTCAGAGTCCAGGCATCTGGTACTTTTTTGCTGAAACAGTTTTTGAGGGGTCCTGATGAAAACTCCAAATTTTTCAGAAATGACTACGGCGCGTCCCGGAAATATTTTTGAAAAAAGTTCCAAAAATTATGTTTTCGTAGACTGACCTGCCCCATTGCATTTTAGAACAAAATGTTCAACAGAAAAATTAAACTAGAGAAAATTCTGAAAAATATAAAAAAAAAGAACCTTCTATTTCTAATAGGCGCCGAGTTATGACTCTTTAAAGAACTCCGATTTTTTTTCAAAAACGAGGCTAAAAACCCAATTTTGAAGTTTTCATCCGAAAATTGTAACCTGTTAATTTTACGAAAAAATGTTCTAGATTTTAATTAAAACAGACATAATTTCGAGTAGTTCTAAAAAAACAATGACCTAGCCTCAATAGGTCATAAGTTATGGCTTCCCAAAGTTGACCTCTTTTGACCTATTTTTCAGGGCAAATTACTAGGTTACAGTTTTTTCAAAATACTTCGTTTTTGGATAAAGCTACGTTAATGATGTAAGAAAAAAGTTGTAGTGCAGGAAATTATGCGTCAATCTAAAAAAAAAATCTTCTAGCCTTCATAGGTTTTCTAGCCTTCATAGGTCTTCTAGCCTTCACTCTTCAAAAAAACACATTTTTTTGCTATTTTCAGCCAAAAAAGTTTTTTTCAAATATCTCGTTTCGTACACATCCTGCAAAAACGGTAACATGATAAATTACACAGGGAAAAAAATTTTCCATAAAATCAAAAAAAAAAAAAAAGATTTTAGCTCTTATAGGTCACGACTTATGACCATGAAACTTTGAACCCTTTCCATTCTGAAGGCTCGGTATGTACTGGAAAATGTACTGCGACCGTGTTTGAGCATTTTAGTGGCATATATGCATCTGTAATTCATTACAAATACACTTTTTTCTCATTTTACGTTTCAAAACAAATAATTGTTTAACCATTATTCAAATAACACTATCAATTTTGTGCATATTTTATGTATTTTCTTTGTGAAAATTACTTCCAGAATATCTGCTGTCGAAAGTGCATTAAAAAAATATATATAACTTAACTGTTTTTACATTGTTTATTCATTACTTATAAAAAATGTTATTGAAGAGATTAGTTTTACAACATTGTACTATTTTATGTTAAAAATTCCAAAAATTGATAAACTAATCATCGCAGAGGAAAAAATTATTGTTAATTGTTGATAGTAAAAGAATATGTAAACCAATTAATTACGTATTTATGCAGTTAATGAAAGAACCTCTATTAATAATTAACTAATTGATTTAATGCATGATTGATAAATTACTTAGTATCAGGAGAAAGACCACATTATAAAAACTTGAAAATTGTTTTATAAAATGAACTCTTTTTCACACCACCCCGGAGATAGAGTATCAGGTGCTTTTTTTTTAGTGGTTTCCCCAGTAGCACTTCAGAAATCGTTATTAGAAATATTTAGAAATATTAGTAATATATATCATAATTTAATTCAAACTTAAAAAAAAACTTTCAAGTTTACATTACACACACACACACACATTTGTCATTGCTATTATATATAATCGATATAAAAAAACATCGATTTTGGAATTTTTAACATAAAATAAGGTAGATGACCGGTCCTATCGTGCCGGTCGTACCGGTCCTAGTAATCGTGCAATTGGCATATAACCTGAAGAAATAATTATAAAAGATCTCTAAAAAAGTATTAAGTAACAAAAAATAACAAGCTTTAGCATTATTTATAATCAAAATCAATAACAATCAAGTATAAATGCTTAAAAAATAATATTGACGGCGAAACGATTACTGGGACTAAGGTCACGATTACTGGGTCATTTACCTTAATACAATGTTGTAAATCTAATCCCTTCAATAACATTTTTTATAAGTAATGGATAAACAATGTAGAAATAGTTAATTTATAATTTTTTTAAATTTACTTTCGACAACTTATATTCTGGAAGTAATTTTCACAAAGAAAATATGTACATAAAATATGCACAAAATTGATAGTGTGACGAGTATTATTTAAATAATGGTTAAACAATTAATTGCGTTAAACCTTTTCTTTTTTTATTTTACGCAAAATTTGGGCCCCTATAACTTATCTTGTTACCGTTTTTCCGTAGAATTCGTACGAAACGAGCTATTTAAAAAACTTTTTTGGCTGAAAATAGCAAAAAAATGTGTTTTTTTGAAGAGTCATAACTCTTGACCTATGAAGGCTAGAAGATTATATTTTTTGAGATTCACGCATAATTTCCTGCACTACAACTTTTTTGCTACATAATTAACATAGCTTTGTCCAAAAACGAAGTATTTTGAAAAAACTAAATACGAATAATTTGCCCTGAAAAATAGGTCAAAAGTGGTCAACTTTGGGAAGCCATAACTTATGACCTATTGAGACTAGGTCATTGTTTTTTTTTCGAACTACTCGAAATCGCGTCTACTTTAATTAAAATCCAGAACATTTTTTCGTAAAATTAACAGGTTCTAAAGTACAGGTAAAAACTTCAAAATTAAGTTTTTTAGTCTCTTTTTGAAAAAAATCGGAGTTTTTGAAGAGTCATAACTCGGCGCCTATTATAGATAGAAGGTTCTTTTTTTCCAAATTTCTCAGAATTTTATCTAGTTTAATTTTTCTGTTGAAAATTTTGCTCTAAAATGCAATGGGGTGAATCCGTCTACGAAAACACGATTTTTGGAACTTTTTTCAAAAATATTCCCGGAACGCGTCATAGTCATTTCTAGAAAATCAGGACCCCTCAATAAACCGTTTTAGCAAAAAAAAACGCGCTTTATCTACTTAATTCGGTGAAAAAACTTTTTTTCGCACGAGATGCCTGGACTATCATGACCAGACACTGATAATTGACCGTCTTTGTAAAGAAAATTGAAAGAAAGTCAAAAAGTAAAGAGAAAAAATTCTGTAAGTCTGAAAGTAAAAGTATCTGATTTGAGAGCTAAATTTCTGACTTTACAAAGAACAGTATTCCTAATTTAGAAAATCTGATAAAAAGTCTGCTACAAAATAAACTTTTAAATCAAGTGCATGGTTTTTGTGTAACTATTTAATAAATTATTAATCTTGTTAATGAGGCTATCTTATAAATGATTCACCAGAGATTGAAATACAAACGCCGAGTGCATTTTGCAGAATACGAACTGGTGCCAAAGAACGGTGACAAAATGTTTATTAGACTGGTGAACATTTGTGTAAGTTAAAGTCTCACGAGAATGAGATTTTACTTCCCATTAAAGCTTCTGCTCTGAGTCATAAAATCAACCCTCACTCTCAGAGGGGAATGAACGGATATTGTGCGAAAAAGGCTTCACTTTCAGCAATTAGCTTTTACGTAACAATTCAATCACTGCCTAGGGAAAGCTTTTACTTGTTAATTTTTCATAGGCACAAAATATATGAAGGCATGAGAATGACAACTCGATAAAGACTATTTGAAGTTGGCCCATAAATTAGGTTATTTTAACTATTACTTTGGGGGGGGGGGCAAATTTCAAATGGTCTTTAACGAGTTGTCATTCTCCTGTCTTCATATGCACAATCATTTAAATTATTTAATTTTGTATTATTAAATTTATTGGAATTATTTTAGATTAATTGATTATAAATTATAATTAGATATATTATTATTCAAGGTTGCATAATTAAATTCATTTCAATGATAATTTTAACGAAATACCTACGTTGCGTGTCATGCGTATTATAATAATTTGTCATATATCCAATTAGAAGTGACAGAAGAAAATAAATTTAATCTCTGCTTAAATTTATCTATATTATTTATGTTAAACAACATTTTGATAACTTTACAGGAAAAGTTATAAAAAATTGGGTAATTCATTCATAAAGACGTTTAATGATAATGATAAAAACATATCTTATCCGTTTCCAAACAAACTAAATATAAAATATATAAAAGATTCAATCCTTCACTAAATATAAAACATATAAAAGATTTAATCCTTAAAAACCTAAAATTGAATTGTAATCAATTAGTGATTTTTTTATATATAATAGAACTTTGTGGTTCAAAAGTAGCAAATCATATCGAGATAAAACTTGGGGCACTGAAAAAAGAATCTAAAGTATACAAAAAATTGTACACAAAGAGAATTGAATATTAAGATTAATATTATAAGTAAAGAAGTTGTTCAACTATCTATTAGTGAAATTAACTCATTTTCGACAAAAAATATTAGATACATATTTGTGGTGCTGTGTTCACAAAATGGGAACCAGAAAATCCAGAATCTAAAGCAAGTTTCTCAAACTTCTCTTTTCAAGTTTTCGTAATTTATAATGAACGAAGAACAAGTTTTTCAACTTGTCCAAAACAATTTCAGGGATTTTGCCACAAAATTAAATTTTTTTTTAGAATATATTTAACAACATATTCTTTATATTACTTAAAGTTCTATTTTTTATTGTAATATTTATTTCTTATCCCTTTAAATGACATGAAGAGTGTCATGCTTAACAATTAATTTACAAATTATATTCTAAATTCTAAAGTTTTGCCATTTTTATTTTTTACTTTATGTCTAATAGTCGCGTTTGATTTTTAAAGGATCACCACGCGGTAGAAATCAGTATAAATGCAACGGTGATAAAAGCATCGGTTGCATCTAATTCGTAATCTCGAATGACATATTAAATGACGTTTCATTCTACGTCAACGGAGATTCAGTGGCGCTAAATCCGTCAGAGATAAATTCAAATATACGTAGTGCAAGCGAAATGAAACGTAACTGAAATCGGGTTAGGCGTTAACATGATTATTTCCCCGCGAAAGTTCCTGATGCGTAATCAAAATTTCAAAATTAATTATAGAATTTCCAAGTGTAGAATTTCCGAGACTGATAAATAATCTTTATGGAAAAGAGAAACCGAATCGAACAAACAAGTTGTTATATGTTAATTTAAAAAATATATCACATATCCAATACTATCAAAACATTTGCAAATAATAATATGAAATTAAACATAAAGAAAATAAATGTAAATAAATACATCAAAATTTTCTACGAAATAAATTGGATTATTTAAAAACGAAAGAAGTTTACAAATTTTTAAATAATTTAAAATTTGTCTCATATTTTGACTTTTATTCGACTTTACATCCTTTTTTAATGCAGGACGAATGTAATAAATGAAGAAATAGTACAAAATAGTGCAATAAAATTATGCAGTAGTAGAGCTTAGGTTATGGGCACTAAAGGTCGTGTGCACTGTGTACTTTCGTCTCACTTGCTCCTATGCAAAACGTATATTACAATCACATGTTTGTGTTTGAATTCACAACTCGATATTATACCTATATACCTATGGCAATAAAATTTTAGCCTCGGGCACGATGTTTTGCACGTTCATTAACCTCGATATATGCACGTATGTAACATACAGTGCAAACAAGTAATCGCCTCGTTCTTTATGAAGCAATTTTGTTCCTTAAATAATGCAAAAAATAATATAAAGACTCCAGAAACAGAATTTATAAAATAATATTAAAAACTTTCATTCTATATTAATATTGTCCCAAATATTAATATTCCAATTCTACCCGAGATTCTACCCTCATAAATCTTTTACATTAAAAAAAACCATATTAAACGTTATTATTCTATTTTTTATGATTCCTTTTTTTATTCAAAAGTCAAACAAATTTTTTTAAAATCTATTTCCATAAATTCAACGTGAATACATTTTTCAAAGCATCCAAGTGGAAAAAGGGAAAATTAAGGCGAGAATAGGTGGTCAGATGCGTTACTTGCAGAAAAACTTTCTCTACTTTCATACGACATGAGAGGTGCGAGTATGATAGTATAATTCAATCTACTTCACCTTCTATTCATTAATTTCCCATAATGATCAACGTTGTTACTTTTCCAGTGAAAGTGTCATGGAAAGATTTGCTTATAAAGAGGTCACGCATATACGAGAGGAAATGTAGATCAAATGCAAAACAAGAAATTTAAAAGAATAAATAATCTACAAAGTCGTGGTTTCTCAACCGTGTGTAAATAGTAACACCGTGGAAATATCAAGTAGATGTCTGCATTCGACTAACGGTTAATGAGCAACAAGTTATCCGATTAATTTAGATCAGCGTAAAAGTGAAAGTATTTCATTTTTTTAATAATAACTCGTATTTTCTACAGCTAGTCTGATGGGAAATGTAATCAACCCAATTTTTTAAATTACTTTTATAAAATAATATATAAAATTTATAATTCAAGTATATTCAGTTCTCATAACGTTGATATAAAGGATTTTTTTCTTGAAAATAAATAGGCAATAGGGTAAGTGTACCAGTGAATGAACACTTAAGATAAATGGCAATTTTTTTTCCTTAAAATAAACAATAAAGAAATAAAAGTTTGGATATTTTATTTTTCGATAGTACATACTTTAAATTATTGGGATAAAATTTCTGAAAGCTTAAACGAATCTATTTAAAGAGATATTAAGAAATAAATAACGTAGATGCAAATGTAGAAGTAAATGAACACGTGAGTTAATAAATGAACGCAGAGGAGACAGTAAATGAACGACTTTTTTCAGTTATTGAACGAAGTGTTTTAGTGAATCAACGTTTAGAATTTTGAAATTTAGAAGAAAAAATGAGTAACCGAATTTCAAAAAGTTAGGTTGTTTTAGCTTAAAAAAACAAGTATCAAAATTAGGTTGTTTTAGCTTAAAAAAATAATATCAAAGTTAGGTTGTTTTAGCTTAAAAACAATAATACCACTTTTTAAAACATGATAAATTGAGACAATCTTTACATCTTTTTTATGCAGTTATATGTATTAGGTATTTTTATACATTCTCATGATTTTTATTATAATTTTCATATATTTTTCACATGGCAATACATGACACACATGTGAAATGAGAAGTCCAGCAGAGGTCTGTTCATTCACTAAAAGTAGCCTAAAAAAGTATCGGTAATTGAATATCCCGTTTTTTAATTACTGTTAAGTTTTATTAAAGAAATTTTGACATAATATTAAAATATTGACCTTATATTTATCGGCGAAAAAAACTTTACACTAGATAATGTTTATTTATCATGAAAACAACTTTACATTAGATAATTTTTATTTATCATGAAAACAACTTTACATTAGATAATGTTTATTTATCATAGAATTTTCAATATTAGCGAACGTGTTCATTCAAAGCCCTCACTGCTACACTTCTAAATTTTTGACACTCGTTGAAAAAATATTTTTCATTAATTGTACGATAAATTTAATCATATTTGATCTGTAATTATCAGAATATATACTTTTTTGTAAATTCAGTGAGGTTTAAAATAATATGGTTAATAACTGCTATTTCTTATTTGAAAAATCATGTTCATTCACTCCAGCGCGTTCAATCACTGGTATACTTACCCTATGTTAATTCTGAAAAAAGATATAATATAACATCTTAAATGTTTAAAAAATTATCAAACTAATACTGACGTCCAAACTAAAAAGATACATAAGTGACATTGGTCGGCAGAAAAGTCATAATGATTTCGCAACAGTTTGAACATATTTAATATTTTTTATACCGAATTATGTGATTTTTAATTGCTAAGACTTCTTATTTAGCAAAATTACGTGGAAAATTATTTTTTAAATGATTTCCAGAACTTTAAGCAGTATTTGTTATTTCGTAAGATATTAATTATTCTAACAAACATTGAAATATGTCCTTGTAGTTTTGAACGTTCAAATGAACAAAATTTGCATTTGGTTTCATTTTAAACTCTTTGTTCTAAAATATTGGTTTATTAATAAAGAAACTAATATAGTGATAAAAAAACTCATTATATTTCTTTTTAATTGTACATGGAACAATATTTCAAGATGGCAATTCGTAGAATTCTACTGACAATTAGAGGAAAATTACCAAAATTTCAGTAGATTTCTACTGATTCACCAGTAGAAACGATAACTGAAATTTCAGTAAGCATCACTG
>JBAGKK010343942.1:0-19227 GCA_037177015.1 Euceroptres primus
AAGTTTTGAAGAAAAAAACGAAAATGCAGAAGCACCAAATATTTTTCAGTTGGATACACTTTTTTTGGTACCGATTTATCAAAAATGCGAACTTTGAAAATTGGAAACTTGCGCTGAAGTGTGCTCGGTAAGGATAAGAAATATCTCATCAGTTAACTTTTTTTTCCGATCAATACATTTCGAGAACAAAAATTTTGGAACAGTAAAATTGCTATTAAACAGGAAAATTAATTTTTGTTATTTTCCCCAATTTTCTGCTCAAGAAATTGGCATAAATGATTATTTTCTTAGTAAATAAACAATTTTTTATAATCATTTGTTATTATTGTTTAATATCATCATTATAAATTTGAATATTTAGTTCCATAATAATTCAATTTTATATAAAGTGTTATCCCTTTATATAAAATTAAAATTGTTTTAAATTTAATATCATAAACTTTTGAGTACTTTTTATTATTTTATCAACAATACTTTGTGAAGGAGTAATAAGAATAACTTCATTCGATTACTGAAAAAATTTCTCATGTATTAACTCAGTCGATAAGGTTGCATTCTTTAAAACCTAAGTATTATAATTCAAAAAGTTTTCGACGAAATTTTTACAATATTTATGTAACTTTAATAGATTAGCATCTTCTGTTACATTAATTTTATTATTTAATACATTTATTTGACACATTTGCATTTTCAAATTTTTAATTCAATTTTTAAATTCCGCGCGCAAAATGTAACTATCGATGCATTTGAAGTCGTCTTTAGCAGACTTCAATGACAGCTACTATGTTTCTTTAATTTTTAACACTGAAAAATAAACCTATTGCAATTACGGCATTACCTTCTAACGTAAATTTTAACGTACAATTATAATTGCAACAATTTAGATGTTTATTTTGTTTCTTTTATTAATTATAATGCGAGATTACTTTAAGATTACTTTAGGGTTACTTTATGGTTACGCTGGTTACACATGTGTCCAGCCGCTCCGCTAGGGAACAAACGTGCTGTTGATAAAAAAAAATCGAAGCTCATGAACCTATTAATAGCAGCGTGGGCGCAACCAAAAACAATCCGCAGCTCTATTGGCTTTTTATTTATATCACTAACAATGACATTCTACGATTCTCCGATATTTTATTTTTATACAATTATGTACCATCATAAAACATGATATTTTATGTAGGCTTAGATTGAATAAGGGTGATTCACCCTTGAACTACTCCTAAGTATGCACGCCTAATAAAAATTTATTCTGTACTGCAAATGTTTCATCATTGCAAGCGTTTTTAATAAATTACAAAATTATTTGAAAACTGTTTTCATTATAATTTTAAAATTTAGAATTTATTTTATTAAGTCCCTAGGGCTAAATAGCCCTTTAAGGAACAAAGGATACATGTAATAATACAAATAAAGAGTACGAACCCTGGTCGAATATAAATAATGACGTAGAGTAAAAGCTGGTGGCAATGATGACGGATATTAAAGAGAACTTAAGAATTACTTATTAGATAACTTAGGTAACCTATGGAATTATTTGCTACAGAATTGCTTAATTATAATACTGTGGTGCAAAAAAAACTAAAGATAGTAAAATTAACAATCTACCAGTGCGAAATTTCTAGAGTGGGATTATCAATATTAAACAAGAAGTCAAAGAAGAGCTTGTTGAAGTGATTAGGGGCATCCCTAAATGATTTTAGTACCTTGTTCCAAAGACGCGCTCCCCTCATTATGAAGGATCTCCGCAGCTTACAAGATTTATGTCGTGGAACTACAAGGACCGTTTTTCTTTCACGAAGCCTAGACTGAGCAGGTAAACTCGTATTTTTGATTATAAAAAGATCTAGAAGATACTGTGGGGTTTTATTATAAAAGAGATTAAAGAGAAGATTGCCCATAAATAGGTCTTTTACCGAGTCAGCAAAAGTGATGTCAAGGCCATCAATCTTAAGCCGAGGGAAGGACGCTAATGTACCAAGAGATGGGGAGGAAGACAGACCGAAAATAATAGCTTTAGTTTTTGAGGGATTTAGCGTTAACCTATTGTTTAGGGCCCATTGACTATGTTAATATCCTTCTGAACTCGCGAAATCAAACAATTAATGGAAGAGATAGGACCTGACAAATATAATTTAAAATCAGTTTTTTGAGTATGATTCGAACCACGCAATTGCTGAACAAGTTAAATTAAACTTTCGAAGTTTATGCAAAATAAACTTGTGATCCACTGTATCGAAAGCTTTGGATAAATCAAATAAAACAACTATTGTTATCTCCTTATTTTCGATAGCAATTTTAAAGTCAGAGGTAACTTTTAGGGATGCTGTTAATATACTGTGCTTAGCCCGAAAGCCCGATTGCAGCGGATCAAGTAGCTTGTTTGCATCTAGGTAACCCGAGAGTTGCGAATGCACAATCCGTTCTAGTAGCTTGGAGATAGCACAGAGTATCCAAATCGGCTGAAAATCTTTAGGAGAAGAGGGGTTTGAAATTTTTGTTGGTATAAGGCGAATCAATGCTTTTTTCCATAGATCAGGGAAGACTCCTACTTGTAGAGAAGAGTTATAAATATGCAGGAGGATGGGAAAAATTACAGAGAGCGCTAGTCGAATCATCTTAATGGATATACCATCTATTCCCAGGGCACTAGATTCAATTTCAAGGAATTTCGCATAGAGAACTTCAGGTGTTATGTCTATAAAAAAGAAGTCAGGTTTCCGAAAAGTCCAATTAGCCTGACCTGAAGTAAAAGGTGTACAAAAGTTGGAGGTGTTGAAGGATGGTAAGGTTGTGAAAGCTTTAAATTAATCATTAGATGGGAAGGTATGAGTTGAGACTTATACGAATCCCTAATTTTAGTTTGAACGAAATTCCTCAGCTGGCGAAACTGTGCTTGTATCACTGGATGTTCAGTTCTCTTTGCCAGGCGGCGCTTATTATCATGTTTCTTCATGAGGTTTTTAATTTCAACGGTGATCCAAGGGGCTGGATTTCTATGTTTATGTGGAACCTGCAAAGGCGCAAACTGATCAAACGATGAGATTAAATAAGAGCACAAAAGATTTAATTTACTGTTAATGTCTTCAATTTTTAGGATATTTTCCCAGTCGTAGGTTATTAAGTTTGATTACGGATTGTGGATTGATTACATGAATATTTGCAGTTGACATTAATAAGATCGTGATTCGATAGAAATGGAATAGGATGTTGGCCGTAAACATTCAGCTTTTCCAGATCATCAACTATCATTAAATCTATTCGGGAGCTGGAGTGATCAGTGTGATGGGTAGAATTATGCGGGACAATAGATAACCCGGCTGCATGTATCATGGATGTTAAATATTTAGTGTGATTACTAGTCGAGTTTAAATTAGTATTAAAATCTCCAGTGAGAATTATATTACTAAAATTAGGTACATGGGTAAATATTTCCGACTCAAGTTCAGTGCCAAAATAGGTATTTGGGGGTTTACATATAACACCAACCAAAACACTGTCTCTCTTCCCCGTGGCCTCAATAAAAAGAAATTCTACCGTAGGATAGTTAACTGCCGAGTTGACACTCAATAAGACCCCCTAAGGCTGTTGTGCACATACAGGCACACGCCACACCCCCCCCCCTCCGCTCCTCTCTGTCTCTACGAAAGAGCGCATAATTGTCAAGAGCCTCTAGACTTGATGAGTGATTGGAAGTAAGCCTTGTCTCAGAGACTGCTATAATATGGTACGCACAAGAGCTGAAAAAATGTCGGAACTCATGAATGTGAGCCAAGAGAGACTGGGCATTCACATGACAAATACTCAAAGAATCCATAATAAACCGTGAATAAACTTAGTTGCGTCAAAACAATTAAGGTAAAATTATCCAAAAATATAACAGCATAGAATGCGCAAATTAAATAAAAAAATGATGGATGCCAGTACCCAACTTAGTCCAAACTTCATACTAACAATACTGATCAATAGGTTATTATAAAGTGGCAAAAAGCTTCTACTCTAAAATAACAATATAAAGAGAAAGTTGACAAATATCCTTAAAGATTTAGTTACCAAGTTCCAAAATCGATTAGTCTTAACACTAGAGTGCATCCTTAAACAAATCATTACAAAAGCGTGCACAATGCACAGACTAAAGACGTTTCTTATTACCTTGCTCAAGCAAAGTATAAATACTGCTTGCGAATAGCTTATTAGCAGGAAGCCATATACAAAATTGTTATATTCACAAATTGCACCCATAAATTGCCTGGGAGTGAATATATAAAGACAAAGAAAAAAGCTCAAGGAAAATTGCAACTTGTTGTTAACTAAATTATTAATTAATCCATCTATAAAAATAACAATCAACCATGCATAACAAAGCCTATAAGTTCTCATAAAACAAACCTCAATGTGTAAACCTGTACTTATATTGAAAAGAAAAGAGAAATATAAATAGAAATGCAGGAAAAATATACAGAAAAAGTAGCGGATCAGCTGCGAGTGCCACGAGATGTCGTGCCATCCTGATGAGTTCTTAACGCAGGACATCAAGGTCACTGATGTTAGTCAGAAAAATTTTGGGCGAACCATCCTCTTTGCGGCAGAAAATTTTAGCCCCCGTCGTCCACAAGTACTTTATTATCTTGTTTCTTCTTAGTTGAAGAGCGGCGCTATAGATAAGCCAGTTAGTTTTAGAGAGCGATTCTCTTATGTACAGAGGCATTTCTTTACTCCTTCCGATCATTTTCGTTGAGAATCCACGCTTTTTCTTGCATTTCTCAATTATTTTAACGCAAGAAGATTGCTGTTGTAATTTAATCACCAATATTGGTGGGAGATTCTGGGAGGTGACATTGCTTGAAGAAGTTCTAGTACTCTGTACTCCTCTGACTGGTTAACTGGTAGTCCGTGAACCTTTAGTGTTTAACAGAGCGCATTTTGTTCCAGGTAATTGCATTTAGTCATTAGCGTACATTCTGCTACCTTTTTCACTGACAGGAAAGTCACATATGATAAGTTAGAGACAACAGAAACTAGTCAACTGTGACAAGTTTTCAAGTCAAATGTGACAAGTCGAATCAGCTACATAACAAGATGTAAACCAGTCTATTCTACGCCCTTTTTAGGAAATTATTATCTACGTGATGTAAACATTAATGCTTTTGGCGCTTGGCCAATCCTACCAACAAACTAAGGTCACCTTCAAAAATAAACAATTCAATTCAAGCATGGGATCATACTATTAAAGGATGTACCGCTTGTGACAACACACTTCGGTATGGAGTGGTTCAGCGATACCTGGATTACTTTCCTGTCTACCTTCAATGAACAATCCAACTGCTCACCTAATTCCAGACGATACTGAATTTAGAGTTCGAGGAATATTTGAACACCTTACAAACCCAACACAAGCGACACGTAGCTGAAAATTTTAGAAAAGTTTTGTCCAAAAATTGAAGGAACGAAGTCTTTAAATGACAGTTTGATTAAGAAAACTTGCTTACTCAGCAGTCAAGAAAACATAGAAGAAATTGGAGATGAAATTACTAAAATTGACAACCAGGAAATAACCTGTAATTATCCAAAGTTTTTATCGAGAACCATGTCTCTCCTAAAAATCAACATTGATACTTACTTTCAATCCGGAAACCAACTCCTGAGTTCCATACAGGCAGCTAGAAAGGAATGTTTTCATGGAATTCTAACCACCAAATAACTAGAACCCATACTGGTACATTCACGCACCTTAGGTGTCATTTTCAGTTCCAGGACCAGAAGTAAATGTCGACGATCTCGTTCAGATAATAACTGTCACCATTGGTATCACAAGCAGTGAAGGGAAACTGAAGATATACCTTAACATCCCTCTAATTGATAAGAGTGACTTCTCATTATACAAGAACCATGTGGTTCCTGTTCAACAATCGATTTCGAAAAACCTTACCGCCAGAGCTATCATTCAATCTAGGTTTCCACACCTAGCCTTAGAAGTGCAAAGAGAACTTATATGCTTCTCTCTTGACAAATGTAAAATTATAAGGGATTACGTCCTCTATGGTCAAGAGCTTCTAGTCTATAAATCAACGTATTAAGTCTACGAAAGTTAGGCTTTTGCTTAATCCAACTCTTAGCCATTTAAGGAAACATGTTTTACCTTCTTGACACCTCTCTTTCAGGATTCTTACAACATTATTAGCGAGATGCAGCGTCAGGAATAAATAGTTGGCATTGCCGGGATTTCTAGTCCAAAATAATTCCATCGCGTTCATATATGTGGCTCCAGTGTCTAAAATATCTGCAGAACCCTCTCCAAAACCAAGAGTACCACACAGAAACGTTGCCACAGGTTCTACCTAAATTATTCATTAACCCCTTTGAGTGTCACTGATGCATATATCGACAAAACTAAAACTGACCATAAATGAATGTCGCGTGTTGATATATGCGCATCTAAAAAAAATACTTCTACTATTTTGATTTTTATGAAACTTGGTATTTTAATGTTTTCCAGGTCGCTAAATCCGAATCTGACCTCAGGTTTTCAAAATTCAAAATGGTGGACTGAATTAACAAAAAATCCTCGAGGACGTATACACCAGGTTTCAAGAGTAATTAACCCATCGTTTGAGACTTAACACATATCACTGTACTTAATGTCTGTCTATTTTCATGTTTGGAACCGTCATATAGGATACGCTACTTTAAATTTTGTGAATCTGAAGTCAGATTGAGACTCAGTGACCTCGAAAACCTTAAGATACTAATTTTCAAACCATTTCAAGCATTTTTTGTAGTTTTAGTCCGCCATTTTGAGTTTTGAAAATCTGAGGTCAGATTCGGATTCAGCGACCTCAAAAATCTTAAGATGCTAAGTTTTATTCATTTTCTTGTATTTTAGCGGGATACTCAAGGGTTTAATGATATTCTATTTTGGGCAGTTTTTTTTTTTAATTTTCACACGTTCTCTTTTATTATGTAAACGTTGTTTGCTCTTTTGTGAATGAATAATAAATATTTTCAACTCGCGGAGTGGAGAATATATTAATAATCTAACTCAAACATACTCATTTTTCTTGACTCAAGAGCTGGATCTGGAGTGAAAATTTGCCTAGTTTGACATTTATTCGTAAGATTCGTAATTTTTAAGCATTTTACCGTGATTGGGGACATTGAAAACCACCTTGCAGCTCTTTGAATGAGCTTCTTAAACCGACAGGCTTTCACTGTAACGAGATTCATTTATCGGAATTGGTCCTAGCTTAACACTTCTGCTGTCCTGCTTTAAACAGCCTCTATCTACACATTTTATAAAAACTGAGTTTTTTTACATCGTTGGATTCGTTTATGAAAAAACGCATTTATCTGTGTGAATCATAAATTAAAAATTGAAATTAAAATTAGATTAGCCTATCTACAATTTAGCACACAGTATGAAAGTTTTCAGATCAGTCATAGTAGTGATTTCATCTCTCACCTGCACTAATGCTTCCTCAGGGCTGCTTCGAAAACACACTTACTGTATAACTAATTTTTTTTCTGTTTGCGTCAATAAAGCAGTTCATATTTTTCCAAGAAAGCACTGAAAGAAATGGTTCGGGGTCTTCAGCTATACGAGTTTCTTTAAGAATTTCTCACTGACTTAGAAAAATATTTTTGCTCTGTCAGCCATATGAATGTTAGTATCAAAACCTATGAAAATAATTAAGAATCTGAACATCTGTTAAGATAATTGTCGAATAACTAATATTATTAATTTACACATATATTATATGGTAATGCAGGCCTTAGTGCCATAGTGAAAATATAATTTGGTTAACTGTCAATCTGAAATAGGACTTCTTTCGTATGTTACCAGGGGTTTTTGCCCCCCTGCGCTTGCTTCGCGTGCGCTAACTCCCCGTTTGACGTTTTTATGGGGTAAGTGTACTGGTCTCCGGACACGTATCAGTGGTCGGACGAATATTGATTTTCTCTGAATAAGATTGTTATAATGTTGTAAAACTTCTATCATAAGAAAGATGTATTTTCTAGCCCTTTTTTGACAGTTCGCAAATTCTAATACTTTTTTATTTATGAACTTCCAAAAGTGGTGTCCGAACATAGAATCGTTGTTCGACCACCGGTGTGTTAACCCTATTTACCTGAAATTGAAAATCCACTTTGGTTTTCTATCCAACTTCACTGAAAAATAATGTATTTTAATTTAATAGATGACAATTTTTTTGACTTGGATAATTCACTATTTTAATTTCAATGAAATTGAATCATTTTGAATTATATTTCCCTTGTTCAAAACATACTTCATCGAAATTTTCATAATTCCAAAAAACGTATATATACCATGACTGCATCACATCCTCTAATCTTATCTTCTCGATTTTCCTTTTCATTTAAGGCATCCGAATTACGACGGCTCATATGGGCTCTTATGACGACTCATATGGGCTCTTATGAGCTCATATTAGCGTTCCTATTAGAGCTCACGTTAGAGCTGTTATTAGATATCAAATGAGCTAATATTCGGGCTTTTATTAGAGCCGATATTAGAGATCATATGCGCGCCAAGGTTCAAGAGGGAATAAATCATCTTGGGCTTCGTCGATTTTGAAAATCTATGGGTTTTTTGAAAAGCTCTTTTTAAGCACTTTAAGACTAGATATCTTTTTTTCAAAATCAAAATTTAGCCTTGATTTTTCCAAATAAAGAATTTAAATCGATTTTTTTTACAATTTTGACTTTATCGATTTTTTTAAAAATAGTCTTTAAAAACAGTAGAATTCTTCCCCTTTAAAAGCCTGTACTGGCCGAAATAAGGAAACTTTCCGTTTTGAAAAAATAAATTATTGCAAGATCAGTTGCACCCAGCGCGGCGCGCGGTGTTTCGTTGACGCGCCTGTGAGTGAGTTTTATTTATATAAAACATGTATGAAATATATAAAACACACTCATGGGCACGTAGACGAAACACCGCGCACTGCGCTGTGTGCGCTTGCTCATGCAATAGCTTATTTCTTCAAAACGGAAATTTTACCAAGAACATAAGAAAATTTTCAATGGTTCTCGCATTATCATAAAAAATGTAAAAGCGTGTCTAAAACGAAAATCAGTCCGTCGAGCGGTAGTCAATCTTCTATGCTTTGCTAACGCATGAGAAATAGAGACAAAAGACTATAGTCGCCGCTCAAGCGACCGATTTTTCTACATTTTTTATGATAATTCGAGAACCATTGAACATTTTCTTTCACGGTTTATTCTGTGAATTTGATATGGGTTGTTTTCCCATAGTTTATATTTTTTGGTGCTCATATCAAGAGCATTTTGCTTCCTCGTTATGATGAAATAGTAAATAGATAATTTACTTCCTCATAGAAGAAGCATTAATTGTTTTAATGAAATTGTAGATCTTAATTTTTTTTCAATATTATGAATGATTTAAATTTTCCTAATCTTCAATAAAATGTTATAAGTCAATCGATTCGTTTTAAGTCAAGGAATTCCTTTTTTTATGGTTAGACATTGAAAACCTAAAATTGTAAAAATTGTTTTGAAAAAATTGTAAATTTTCAGTTTTTTTTCAGTATTATCTATGAACAAAATTTTCTCCATCTTCAATAAAATGTATTAATATTATAGGTCAATCGATTCGTTTCGAGTCAAGGAATCTTTTTATCTCATGTATCAACTTTGAATTGTTATAATGAAAAAGTTTTAATCATAAAAACCGATTTTTTAAGTATTGCTAGAGTAATACTTAAAAAATTACCCGAAAGGTAAACGGTAACCAATCCCGAGGCCAGAAAAATGAAATGAAAAGAAGTTTTTTTGGTGAGTTATAATCTACACCTATCTGTTATCGGATGAACCTAAAATACTTGTTTAAAAATATAATTTACAAAATAGCCGCTATTTTTAAATTTTTTTTAAAATTATTTTCCGAAGTAAAAAGTTATGTCACCATGTGTAAAATACATTTTTTAATTTTTTGATTCAATAATGTCAACTAAGTAGTAAACTGCATTATGGCACCATCCCTTTTTAACAATATTACTTTAAAAAATTACTCTGGCTTGTTTAGTTCAAATATATAGCCATTTTTACGTATTATTCAGGTCAATAACTTTTCCTGTTCGGAGCACTCTCACCTATTCACTTATTGTTCGTCTACGCCTCACCGTCTACGGAATTGAAATTCTGCATTTATATTAGTATCGTCAATATCAAATAAAAACGATCTCATTCGAACTTTAGTATTAATAAAGTGAACGTTTGATGCCATCAATGCTAAGTGCTCAAGTAAAATATAGGGTTTAAGTTTTTCGCTTTATTGGTAAAAACCACTTTGCTCCTTAGGTTCATAGAGTTAATACGTGTCCTGCGAAAATTTATCAAGCAAGACGTTGCGTTCGAATTTTTTGATCTGAAATACTGACTAGCCCACTAGGACGGGCGTCTTGAATTTTTCAACCTTTAAATTCTAAAACCGAGTGTTGGTGAAAAGTTGTAATATAATTTGGGAAATCAAAAGGTATTCTGGTTGATTTAATCTAATTTAGTTCGGCTTTGTAAGTAGCAATATGAAGAATTACGTTTTATTTTTTCATGACACCATTCTTCATATAGCTATTTACCAAGCAAAGCTAAATTACATTAAATCAACCAAAATATCTTTAAAATTCCAAAAAAAATACGTTTTAAATTCCCAAATCATTTTACAACTTTTTACCAGCCCTTGTTTCTAGAATTTGAGTTTTGAAAAGTTCAACACGCCCTACTGCTCCACGATAAAACTTACAGGATTTGTAAATAACATTTAAAACTTTAACTGACAAATCAATTTTTTAAATTAAAACTGACGTATTTTCAAAAATGCAATTTTTGTTTCTTGGTTTTTTCAAAAAATAATCGTTCATAATCTTATATGGTAATGTCGAATTTGTTTTCTTTTGGAGAAGACGTTAAAAACTTAAATCTATTAATTAGAACAAAAATTATAGAGTTTTTTGTCACTACTAAAGTACTGAACACTCCGAGTTATAGCTAAATTCCATTCCAGCACAAAAATTTCTGTCATCACTTGAAACGGACATCACCGCGTACTCTAGGATTAATAAGTAGATGGAGGTATAAAAAATGAAGCCAATTTGGAGTGTTTCTACCTGGCATGGCATCAAAAAGTTTGAAGATCACTGTAGTTGTAGTGAATTCAGCATTGGTTTAGGTATCTTTGCATCCCAAAGAAAACTCAAAATCGCCAATTCTAACCCAAGCTCACAAAGACACGAATATTTTCTAAACTACGATAGATAAGTAGACAAAATGGTCAATTTTTGAAAGGAACTTATAAGTATTTATATTTTTACCGTGATTATGTCCATAGTTATAACAATCTACATCACGTTTTTTAAATATAAAGCTATTGAAGAAGTCGATACTTCAACGATTTCCAATTTTCTAAATTCTATCATGCAGGTGGTGGTTTATCAGCTCTTTTACCAATGGATTTACTATGTCCATTTGATCCACTACTAATGCCGCATTGTTTCGCACATTCCGAATACTATCATCACGATGCTACTTGCTCCAGGAGCTCAATATATAACTGTAAGTTATTAAGCTAGAATTCCTTATTCCATGCACGTGCATCTGTAGATCGTAGATTGCTTTATAATTATTAAAACTTTTGATGAATCTTGTCGTTTTTAAGTTAAAATTTATTTAAATTCATCATGTTCATTAAGTAAATTAAAGTTCATTAAGTAACAAAAAAATTCCTAATCCCTATGTCAACATGATAACATTTGAAAGAATCATTAAATTGAATCAGCTTTTCGTACACTTTCTTTTCGATCCTAAAATATTGATCAATATTATATGGTCGAATTTCAAATAGATTTAACTTTGATGTCCCTGGAAGTTTAATCAAAGTTCCTATTATGTGTTTCAATTGGAAGGATGGCTCGAAATTCGTTCACGGAAAAAAATGTCACAAAGAGAACGAGCGATTTAAGAATAAAATGAATTTAAAGAATTTACATAACAAAATTATGTAAAAAGATTAGTTATAATATTTGAACTTATTCGTCAGATATCGTGAATGTGAATATCGCTTTGTTCTCTATAAAATTGCAAAATGGTAAAAAAAAAAAGTTGAAGAGTGCAAGTGTGCTATGTCACTTGCGAGTTGGATAATTTCGAAGAAAAAAAAAACAAATAAAGGCTCAATTTGAAATTCTGAAATTAAAATTTAAGAGCAAATCCTTGTGTTTAATAGATATCTCTGTGCTAGTTCTGCTTTTTCTGCTCAAATCCTTCGTTTCTCTCCGAAACTCGCGAGGTTACATAAGTTTAACACATTGTCAATGCTGCCTCGAGACTGACTAATTCTGATTCCTCTGTTAAAGCTAAACATATTGCGAGATCGATTGTATCATACCGTCAAAACCATTAAAGTGATCAATGATATTTACATTGGCTTACAGCGATATTCCTAAATTCGCTTGTTCGTTTTCAACTAAGATTCTAGCTATTATAAGAAAAAACCTCGCTGTTCTAGTTTTTTACTTTTTTGTTTTTTGTTCCGTTTACATTCTTTCCTAAAGTTTTTGAGCTCTCTGAATGTGAATTTCACCTCAGGTTTTCAAAATTCCAAATGGTATATCCAATATGGCGAACTAAAAATTCAAAAATGGTTGAAAATTATAGGAATTGGTATTTTAAGGTGTTCAAGGCCGCTGAATCCGAATTTGACTTCAGATTTTCAAAATTCTAAATGTTGGACTAAAATTACAACATCAAAATTTGAATTTCTATGAAACTTGGTATCTTAAAGTTTTCAAGGTCACTGGGTCCCAATCTGACCTAAGATTCTCAAAATTTGAAATAGTAGATCGTCTATGGCGGTCTCAAACCTAAAAATAATTTTAATTTGGTCCGCCATATTGGATTCACCATTTTAAATTATTGAAACCTCGGGTCAGATTCGGCTTCAACGACGTCGAAAACCTTAAGATCCTAATTTTCATACAAATTCAAGCAGTTTTTGTAATTTTGGTCCGCCATTTTGAATTTTGAAATTTTGAGGTCAGATTCGGATTCAGCGACTTCGAAAACCTTAAGATATCTAGTTTTATAAAGATACCAAGTTTCATACAAAAAATCACATGTATTTCTCCAAATTTTGATGTTTAATTTCTGGTAATAGAATCTGAATATCTTAGTAAATTCGAATTAAGATGTTAAGTTGTCGAAACAGTGATTTAGACAAAATTTAAAGATCTTAATTTTTTTTTTAACTGTTCAAATCATTATTTTAAAGACGAAAAAAATTTACCTCTGCGAGGGTTTGAACCGGAAGCCTTATTTCATGTGCGGATATGCAAACCAATTGCGCCACCGAGGATAGACCTCTTCTCATTTTCACCTACTGACATTTATAGGTAGGCTTACAAGAATGATATATTTCGCATCGCATTTTATTTTTTTTAAAGTCTTTTACATTTGTCATGCTTTTTTAATTTTCACCTATTAAGATGTTAAACCGTCAAATAGTGATTTAGACATTATTTTAAAGTTTTAATTTTTGTTATTTTAACAGGTCGAATAATTTTTTTGAAAACAAAAAAAAATCTATCTCGACCGGGGTTCGAATAATAATTGTTTATGTAAAATGAACTTGAGCATAACGCTGATATTTCCCTCATTTTATGTTGTAGAAGTTTATATTTAGTCTTAAAATGTCTGGAAATTTACAAAAAATAAATGTTAAATGTTAAAGAGAGACCGAAAAATCAAGGGAGTTTTCACTCCTTTTTTGGTCTCAAGATTTTGGAACTGAATTTTATATCAAATAATGCTTCAAGACAGGGTAGGCGAACGTTTGTTCCCGGCGCTTCCCTTGGCTTCTTTTTCTTCCCCTTCTGTGAGCATTCCAACGTGAGTTCTCCTTTTCTCGTTCTACCATCTCGACGCGCTCGCACTGAAGGCGGTAAGAGAGAGGATTGACGATTTTGGCACTTTGCCCGCGCGTTCGCCATCCCTGACTTAAGATGAGACATTATTCACAAAAGAGTTTTAAGTTGAGGGGGAAATTGGTTTCAGAAATACGGGGGGTTAAAGTTCATTATCGCATCAGCTTGTTTGCTTTACAGTACGAATCTTGTTCCACCCCCATAACTCAAAGTCACTTACCCTGGGGTTTTTTGACCCTCTGATAACGAAGCTGAAGTCAGATTTTCAGAATTCAAAATGGTTCATACAATATGGCGAACCATTTATAAAAGAATTGTAACGGTTTTCAACCACCAGGGACAATTCACGAAATATGAAATGCTGGATTCAATTTATTTTATTCAGAAATTATTTTTTTAATTATAAAGCTGTAGCTTCGAGTGCGAATTATTGGAATATCATGCAACAATTATTTGCTCCTTAAGCCAATTTATTATTTCCTTATCACGATATGCTGAGAGCAGTTATTTACCTTGCTTTCAGTCGTGTCAGGAGACGAATTTGGCTTTAATAAGAGAATCATAAACTTACACAACTCGATTTCTATTAATCACAAATGCTTTTATTTTCACGGTAATTATGAATGTTCCTTAAATCTCTTGGATTATTACAACTTGATTTGACTTCTTGATTGTGGACAACCCTGAGGCAAGAATGATTGCGTATTCGTCTTCTTACGAATTTATTAGAAAGAAAACAATTTACGTTCTCTGAACGTTTGTGGACTTGGATATTTGCAGGCAACTTCCTCGATAATCAGAGTGTCTCGCGGAGAGGACCGAAACGTAAGAGAGCGAGACCTGATAGCGAGCCGCTTTTATCGTTTTGGGCCTGTGGCCTCCCCACTATCGGTCCCCGGTATTTCCGGCGCGTGGCGTTTATTGATTCGCCCGGTCAATGACCTGCTTCCCAATCGGATGAATTCTTCTCCTTCTCTTCGGTCGATTTTGTGCGCGCTTTTTTCTTTTGACCGTGATTTTTGGCGCCTTTTCTCGCCCCTCTAATTTTATTAGTCGTTCCTCTTGACATTTTTCGGGGCTATTTTCTCCCACCGAATATTTATTATCCCGCGTATTTATTTATTATTTCCGTCCGGAGTTTTCTAGAATTGTCTCGATGCTCAGTAGCGTATTCTCTTTCGTTGAGTGCTCTCATTTTTGGATCGATATTTAATGATTTAATATTTAATTGCTCTTGTTATTTTTCTTATTTTATTTTTATAGTAATTAATCTTTTTATTATTGAGGGTCATTTGGACCGTCTCAGAATGTAGAATGTTTCTTGTTACGCCATATTGTATCAGCTATTTCGAATTTGGATAATCTGACTTCAGATCGAGGGATTAACAACACGTAAAGTCAGGTGAACAGATTTGTTGAAGTCACTTGAAATCAGTGAAGTCAGCAGAAGTCACTTGAAGTAGTATAATAGAATATTAGAATAGTATTTATTTATTTATGTCACTTAAAGTCAGCGACGAGACTTGAAGTCAGTAAAGTCAATAGTGTCAGTTGAAGTCAACAATCACTTGAAGTCAATGAACTCACTCGAAGTCAGTTGATCCCTGCTGGAAGTGAAGAGATAGAAATTGGGGGATAGAATCCCAAAAACGCTTTCTCTTTCTATCCCTCAGTCTGTATCTCTTCCTATCCCTGAGTCTATTTCTTCTTATCCCTCAACCTGTATCTCTTAGTGTTAGGACGAAAAAATTCTATTACATGTAATTTTTGAATTTACATTTAGATTTTAAGTTAAGTTAAATTGAATCAAACACTGAGTGATTTAGCCAGTTAATTAGAAAAAAACGATATATTTTAAACATAATCAAATAAAAGATTGTGGGAGAAATCCAAAAGTTATACAAAATAGTATTTTATGACTTTAGTTCGAAACGTGACGTGCAGCCACGCCAAGCGAAAATGGTGCTCTGGTTGTGACAAACCACACCAGAGCCAACAGATAGGTTATTTTAATCAGACGTTATTTCACATAATTATACTCACTGACATGAAATTACGTTAGATTGCTAACAAGAAGTGCATTCTTCGCTGAAAGAGCGTGACAGATTTGAATCAATCACAAGTTACGACTAACCAAAAACAGTTAATTACTTCCACAGAGACGCCGATCTCCACGGAGGCACCCACGGCCACAAGAGTGCATCTCAAAAGCGAAAAATCAGAACACGATAAAACGAGGCAGTTGCCAAGGCGAGACTCCAAACTAGAATGGAGTCGTTGAGCGACACTCCCAAGCTCGTAGCAGCGCCAGAGGTTGGCGTTCGTCTTTGGAGTCAACACCCATTCCGCGAGTGGTACAAAAGAAAAATATAAAGACTCGTAGTCGGTACAATTATCGCGGAATGATGAAGTCGCGCCCTACTATGGCAGAACCGAAAGCCAGTCGCCTGCTAGTCCTTCCCATGACGACTGATATCGAGGTCACTGTCAGTAGCCCGCTGCGTGAAGTTTAAGAGTTACAAGTTGAGTGGGAGAGAGGGGGAGAGGGGGAGAGCGCGCGCGACAGAGAGCACGCAAGATAGCGAGCGAGAGAGTTGTTCGTCTAGTAATAGTGAGGCTAGTCCTAGAAAAAAAAGGATACGCAAAAGGAGCCGTAATGTTACGAGAAGTAAAAAAAAACAAGGAAGTAGCCAAAACGGTTCCAGTGTAACAACAAAGTGGAGGTCTTTTATACTAAAATGAAAATATTAGAAGAAATATACTTTAATCCTAGTAATCCTTCCTACGCCGGTGCTGAAAAGCTTATTCAGACCGTACGTGGGAAATTATCAAGAGCACAGGTAATTGGTTAAAATCGCAGGATACGTATACAAAGCATCGTCGGATTAGAAAAAAGTTTCAGCGTAATGGTGTCTGGGAGGCTGATTTAGTTGGCGTGAGAAGCTCAGCCTCTTACAATAATAATAATGTCTATCTCTTGGTGGTAATTGATGTTTTGAGTAAATTTATCTGGGTTGAAGAACTTGGAAATAAAACAGCATTAGAAGTGAAAAATGCTTTTGAACGGATCCTTCAGAGAAGCAATGGACGAGCGTCATTTTGTTTACAAACAGATAAGGGAAAAGAGTTTTTAGGTTCTACTTTTCAAAAATTTTATCAGACAGTGAGATAAGAATTCCTGTAATACAAGATCCAAATGTAAAAGCAGCAGTTGTAGAACGATTCAATCGCACTCTCAAGGAGCGTATGTGGCAATACTTTACACACCACAATACTCATCGATATATTGATGTTTTACAACAAATAGTTGATGCCTACAACAATGCTCGTCATTCCAACATTAGAATGGCTCCATCTGAAGTTACTTGGTTCAATGCTTTGATAGGCCGTGCAAATACACTACGGCGTTTCAGTAAACAAAAAAATTATAAAAACAAACCTAAATATAATGTTAATAATCTTTTGTTCGAATCAGTCGAGAAAAAGGGGCCTTTGAGAAAGATTATAAATCAGGCTGGAGCGAAGAAATATTTATTGTAAAACGAATAATAACAGAAAGAGTACAGTCACCTTACGTGTATGACTTAGAAGATTGAGCATAGGAGAAAAATGATAGTCTTTTTTATGAATCAAAATTGACTGGCGTTAAAAAAAAAGAAAACATCAACGAAGAAGAATACAAAATTGAGAAAATTTTACAATCTAAAGACAAAGGAAAGAGAAAACTACTTTTTAAGTGGTTATGTTGTCCTGACAAATTCAATTCGTGGATTCCAGCATCAGATTTGAGAAATTTATAAAATGACTAGTGGCCGAATCAATTTCAAATCAGACAGGTAGTACAATTTGAAGTCACAGAATCGGTCATCGATGAAATATGTTGTTTCTCAAAGGAAATAAGAAGACACGTATTTTACCTTTTTAAGAAAAAATACATTTTCGCAAAGTTATTAGTATTTGCATTTTTAAAGCTTTTTTTAAAAAAAACTACATTTTTCTGTAAACTTTTATAACTTTGGATTCAATTAACATATTTGAGTTTCTTTTCCTGATTATGGCGGGGTTTATTGGTCTCTTTCGAAATTCGCCAGAGAATGAAAAAAATATGGAAAATTCGCAAAGTGGCGACAGTTTTTCTGAAGAAATTAAAAGACAATTTTCTCAAAAACTCTACCTTTTTTTCTGACAAAATTTTTTGCTAAATTAGTACTCATATGATGAAGAAATTAGGTAAATTTCATGAGGGATAAACTACTTTTGTAAACAGGAGAATTTTTTAAAAATGAAATCGAATTTTCGAATTTTTCTCACAACTGACGGCACATACGAAAAAATATCAACAAAAAATTTGATGCTTTGAAAAAGTTCTACGCAAAAGACCTCTTACTCCTTTATGATATCTTGCAACGTTTGTAAGAAAAATTCAAAAATGTGATTTTGTAAAAACAGAAATTGTCTTTGACTCAAAAATGGTTTGGCCAACATGTAACTCGCTGGATGGTTTCCTTATGTAAACATGAATTTTTAAAAATATTTTAAAAAATCAAAAAGATGCGGTTTTCGATGAAATCGCCATTTTATGTTCGCAGAATTCAATTTTTAAAAAAATAAGCGATTATATTGAAAAACCCATCTTTTTAATTTTTTAAAACATTTTTTGAAAATTTATGTTTACATAAGGAAACCATCCAGCGAGTTTTGTGTTATCCAAACCATTTTTGAATCCAGAACAATTTCTGTTTTTTCAAAATAACATTTTCGAATTTTTCTTACAAACGGTGCAATGTATCATAAAAGTGTAAAAGGTCTTTTGCGTGGAACTTTTTTAAAGGATCAAACTTTTTTCTTGATATTTTTTTGTATGTGCCGTCAGATGTGAGAATAATTCGAAAATTCGATTTCATTTTAAAAAATAGTCCCATTTACAAAAGTAGTTTAGCCCACATGAAATTTACCTAATTTCTTCATCATATGAGTATCAATTTAGCAAAGACATTTATAGTACGAGAGCCAGCGACACTCGACCCTACGTGATAAGGAATTGTGATAAGAGCGGTATCATGGTATAGTTTACAAGTGGGAGAATGCGAAACCGCATTGTCGGCCAAGCATATCCTGTGCTTTTGTGCTTATAAAAAATTATTAACAATTTTTATTTTTTTTTTAATTACGTCATATGGAATTGTAAAAAAAATTAAATGGTACTGTAGCTGATAGCAAGGAGATTAATAAAATATTTGTCGGCCAGCACTTATCTTGTGCTAAATCCTTATCG